>JXSR01S068224.1:0-11698 GCA_000969725.1 Ophiothrix spiculata | reverse complement strand
GGGGGGCACTCGAAAAAAAATTGGTAGGTATGTGAGATCCGCGATATCCAACATAGGGTCTTGCGGAACGGATTTTTGGTCAAAATAGGGTCAATGGAACTGATTTTTTTCCCGAATTGAGGGCTCAGAAACTGCCTTTTCCCCACAAACATAGACTATTTAAGCTGAAAATCGCTCAAAATTAGCTTGAAAACATAGTAAAACACATTTTAGAGTCATTTTCTTTGAAAATGGGGTCTTCGGAACTGAAGTAATCTTGAAAAGAGCATCTTGGGGAGCGGAAGAGGAGGCTTAAAAAGGGGGTCTTGAGGGCTGCACATACCCGTACCTTCCGCCAATGTAAGTAGCCCCCCGGGGAAACGGTATAGCTAGTTCTACATGTTCTGTGAGTTTAAGCTTGTTAGCATGCAGATATTTTTCACTGTGGCTACTTCATAGGGGTGGTTACCACCCCCACCCCCCATCCCCACGCCCTACCCACGAACTTTGACGGCTCATCCAACCCCACCTAAGGTAGTACCCCGACTTGTTTCATCAAAATCGGACCGCAAAGGATGTACTAAAACAATTATGCCCAGCCGGGTCACATTGTTCTTTGTCTTTCCGGGAGCAATCGGTGCCCCCCCCCCCCACGGTTTTTATCTATTTGCAAATTTCTTCACATTACTCACAAAAATATGTGTTAAGAACACCCTTAGAATTCAAAAAACGATAGGGTTTCAGGGGGCAACAAGGGGCTCTGCCCACTGGACACCTGCTGGGGGCTCCGCCCCTGGACCCCCACACTTCAAAATGAAACGACGCCCATGTGTTATGTTTGCGTTTTCATCATGGGTCCATGCCCCCCACCCCACCCCCCTTATGACCTGTCAACCCTTTTCAGAAATGCATATGAAGAGGTTTTTTAAAACTCACTATTAGTCCACTTCGACTTATTCTGAGAAAATCATGTTTTTTGTGTTATGATTTTTTCAGATTTTTGTGTGAATTAAATCAGGAGTCAAAATATTCAACCATCCAGAATCGGTTATATTAAAGTTAAAAACATAAAAATATATTGTATTTACAAAGAAATGGTAACTTGCAAAAATGCAATTTTTTCAAAACTCACTAAGTCCAGCGATATTCGTGGAGTTAGTGAGTTTTGGAAAAATTTGATTTTACGATAGAAGGATACAACATTGAGATTAATAAAAATTTTACAATAAACTCAAAAATATTCATCAAAGCTCATTTACATATGAATTCAAACGCATATAAAAGTTTCTACCGGGGTGGGGCTAACGTTTGTTTGTTATGGTAGGTGCAACTCGGACCTGTGAATCCATAAACATCTTGAAGGGTGTCTTTTGCAAAAAAAGTATATATCAATGTTTACATTAACTTATTTGGACTTAAGGTGTAGTATCCTCTTTAAACATTTTTTTGATTTACTTTTTACCAATTGACCTTAGTCTTTGAAATACATTTTGCGGACAACACGTTACTAAATTTCACGTTTTTGCAAGTTATTTTGTACCATAACTTCTCAACAAAGTGCTTGAAGTTAATAATAGTATACATTTCCAGAATGGAATTTTCACAAAGAACATGATGGGGATGTTGACCAAAAATGACATTTTTTTAGAAAATCACACACCCCCACACCCCCATTATTTTGCCTTTTGGGCTTCAAGACAAGCTAGAAACAACAAATTTTTAAAAAAGACTTCTAGCTTCTGAATGGGATTTTTAAAACACCCTTCATTTTTTATTTTTGATAATAATTTTTTTTGAATTTCATGCCAAATAAGGCCAAAAAAATGACAAAAATGGAAAAAAAAGTGTAATTTTCACCTTATTTGGCATTAAATTAAAAAAATGGAGGGGTCACTTACATTGATGGAACGTACAGGTATGTGCCGCCCTCAAGAACCCAAGATACACATTTTAACTTCCTAAGACACATATTTTCAACAGAAACTTCTCATTGGTGTGTTAAATAAAGTTTTCAACCTAGTTTTCAGCAAACTTTATCTCAAGCAGTTGTAATTTTACGGGAAAGAAGCAGTTTCTGAGACCTCAATTCAGAGAAAATCAGTTCCATATACCCAATTTTGACAAAAATTCAGTTCCGCAAGACCCGAAGTTGTATAACTTGTGCGGCACATACCCACCAACATTATTTGAGTACCCCTCCCCGGAACCTCACTGCACAACAATGTTGACAACATATGAGTACCCTCCCCGGACCTTCACAGCACAACAATGTAACATATTGACATGGAGATAATAGATAAGTCTGTAACAAACAGGATTCTCACCCTTTTATTAATTAGAAATAGTGAGTTTTGGAAAAATCCATGCAGGGGACTAAGTGAGTTTTGAAAAAAATTGGTAAATTCTCGTGCTTGAGAAATGGCGACTGATTGTTTTTTTGAGAATTTGCATAGTTGGAATGATAGTGCTCATGATGAACACCATTCCTATGTGCTTGGTTTCATTTTGAACAAAAGTGGACTTCTTGAGTTTTGGAGAAACACTCTTCATATGTTTTATGCACTGTAACTCAGCAACGGATGATTAAATCCAAATAAAAGTATATATTTCTAGAAGCGGATTTACATACTGAACACGACATGGCGAGGTCATTTTTGGACCAAAATGTGTCATTTTGGCCCTAGGTTCAAAAATCATGTTTTTTGACCTAAAATTTTACGGGAAACCTAACTAAATTTTGCTTTGGTGAAATTTCGAACCATTTTACTTTTTAGAATCTAGAAAGCAATATCTAGGAACTCTCTTTCAAATTTTTGATTATTTCTTCGTTTTTGATATATTATCCAAATATGTCAAAAATCCCACTGCTGCCACAATTTTTGGTGGCAGCAATGGGATTTTGAACTATTTTTGGCAATATTTCAAAAATGAAGAAAAAAATTAAATAAAATTGAAAAAATCGTTCCTAGATATTGCTTTCTAGATTCAAAAAAGTAAAACAATTCAACATTTTACCAAAGCGAAATTTAGTTAGCTTTCCCGTAAATTTTGGGGCCAAAAAATTATTTTTGAACCTTTTTTGGACCTTTTGGGCCAAAATGTCACATTAAAAAATCGTTCCTAGATATGACCTGACCAGCATGTTCAGTATGCAAATTGACTTCTAGAAATGTATACTTTTATATTTAATTATTCGTTACTGAGTTACAGAGCAAAAACCATTTCTGAAAATGAAGGGTTGACAAGGCCCTTAAGAGTTAATACTGAAATAATAAAATAACTCGGAAACAAGATGAGAATTGACATTTTATGTACATGAGATAATCAATTAACATTTATTCTATATAATCAAATCATTTTCATATATTAATTGGTAACAACAAATTGCACTTTTCTTTTTAATTATGTGATCTGAAAAAGAAACAAAACATGCAGCACTGGGCATCTTTTCTCAAATCAGAAGAACAAATGTGATCGCTCACCCGAAAGGGGGACTTTGCAGATGATATCAATTTTGATTATATCATTTCATCTGTTATGGCATTTTCTAAGCCGTAAAAATGTCACCATACTTGTTGAAATTGATCAAAGCAATCAAATTTTACAACAGAAAATCTGCTTGAAAGTCTTATTATTTTTTCTTGCCTATTTTCACCAGTTTCTCTAAAACTGTTCTGTCGCAAAGTCGCTCTTTTCGGGGTGAGTCATTACAAATAGTATTAAAATGTATGTTTTACTTTGTGAACTTCAAAAAGCAGTAACTTTGTGTTTTTATGGGTATACGTATTAAGGGAAAAGGTTACTGTGAAAGAGCTAGTCATTTTGTCTTTTCTATGATACAGCGGAACCTCATCATAACAAAATCTGATACAGTGGAAACTCGTTATGACGAAGTTGGTGGGAACAGAGAAATTACTTCTTTATATCCAAACATTTGTTATATCAGGGTTTTGAATATAATAAAAAACAAAAGAAATTAGTATAATGGTATAGGAAATATTCTTCTTTAATTGTAACAGGGTTTTTCTTATATCAGATTTCGTTATAATGAGTTTCTACTGTATAAAGTCTGTTAAAATGAAGTAATTTTCCTGTACCATTTTGCGAATTCCTTTTGTTTTTATTGTAAACCCACATATATAACAAAATCTTGGATATAAAGAAGGTATTTGAATGTACCAAGCGACTTTGTTGTGCGTTTCTACTGTACTACAAGCTGATGGCGGTTCGTAAAAGATTTCAGTAGAAAAAATTATTATCCTTAAATGGTCACCTTACTTGTAAGCTTTAGTTCCATGTTGGACCAAGGTTTAAAATAGTTTGCTTCATGTGGAGTCAAGGATTCAAACTGACCTTGGCATGACCTCAGGTCAAGACAAAAAATGGAAAGTGTCAAATCTCCTCCATGTGAAATTTTTTTCTGATCACAATCACAGTAAATACTTTTAGGCAGTTAGGCCCTGATATGGTAAAACGCTCTTAACTTCAGATACATCCTTTTACCTTGTGACAGTTGTATCTCTTGTGAACATATACTTATATATATCATTTAACATTTGTGTTTTATAGAACTACTCATTTACAACAATAGGCCTATATTTTCCCTTAATGATAAGAAATTAGAATATGTTCTGATCAAGAGATATAACTGTCGCAAGGTAAAGGATGTGTCTGAAATTAGACAGGGCCGCAGATGTAAACTGCAATGCAACAAACAAACAAAAACTTGAATTTTGCTTTTAATCTTTATACATTTTTTAAAACAGAGTGGTTCATCCATCACAAATCAACAACTCTGCATCCGATGAGTCCACCATATTTTTTATAACGCGGGCAACTAAAGCCAAATTAAGTTATTTTTAAAATATTTTGGATTTTAATATACCATAGTCACAAAACTATAGTCAGAGCCCAGAGTACCAAATGTCAAGTTATTATCTTAGTTTGTACAGTCATACAGATTCATTTAACTCCAGCACCGCATTTATGCTATGGTCACATAACCACAGGTCGTCAACCGATGTCTGGTAATTGGAGCCGCAATGCTGCATGCTATAAATGTTGAAAAAATTCTTGGTTTTATTGAAATGACCAATCCATGTACAACGTGAATTGCCCATGGAAGGATCTATGCTTCAACCATAGTTAAAAATTTAATAGACGGTTGGCACAATGCGTTACCCAGCATGTACGCACACCATTGGCTCTGTGACACTGGAGGAGTGTTTTTTCCATACAACAGAAACAACAGAATAATGAACAGTAATTACTGATGCACTTCATGGCAAAATGTGTACTACATTTTTGTTGCTCAGTTCTCACATGGGTATTATGGTACAAATTGAATGAAACGTTGCAGCATATTTTTTGTTTTGTTTTCCAACTAAGCAGTCAATGCAAATTTCCCACCAAGATGGTTGTACGAAATTGGAATGGCTATAGGACGTCAAAAACAAAGTCTCTATTGTGAATATTCACCAGTGGATTTATTGGAACTTAATAAAATGGGATTATGAAATCAAATCAAATCAATTAACTATTTCTGCAATATATGAGCAAAAGCAATATATCAGGCTAATTGTATACAATTATAAGTTTGATGCGCGTGTAATTTGGTGCGTGAAAGTTGCTTTGCGTATAAGGTATATGTTGTCAGCGCTAAATAGTATTTTCAAAAGTGCTAAATAGTACTTTAGCGCTATATAGTACTTTAAAAGTACTATTTAGCGCTTTCCTTGATCTGGTTATTGCTATTTGAAATCATGTGATCGTGTTTTAGCCAATCAACTCTGTTAAATTTATTAATGCGGTATATAATATGAATTATAGAACATGTAGAATTATTGTTGCCAGTAAAACCAAAAATGGAAAAAATGCATGGCAGTAACTTTGCAGATTCATAAATCACCAGAATTATTTCATCAATTAAATCAAAACTGTAAAACTGGCAACATTGCAGATTTATAAGTTACTGGATAAAATTGAAACAAACTAGCCAAATTCAATTTGCACTATACTGAAATTTGATCATTTTTTTGTATATGAAACTTGATTTTGAGCAGGCACTCTTATACAAAACATATATTATGCAACTTTGAAACCCTAGCTGCTTAGTCGCTAGGAGACTCTTTTTTTCCCATCATATTCAGTCCATTTTTGTTCACCATGCACTCGCATCCCAAATGCTTTCGTACTATTCCAGATTTTCTGCCCAAAGTAAAAATCCAGTATATGCATTTAAAAAGCAAAGCAGATACTTCAATTTAACATGATTAATTTCACTTCAATCCGTATCCATGCTAGAAGGTTGTAAGTACATATGTTGTTTGATTTGGTAGATACTGCCTTCAGTTATGAAAGAAAATTGATCCTCTACTCATTTGTGCAGGATTTCTCCAACAGAAAAAGGAAGTAGCTTGTAACTGTTATGCAATGCACATACTGTATTTTTACTTTGAAAGAAGGCATGGATATTTTTTCAGGAAAATATCGGGAATTCTAGACTTAAGACTTCAGTCTTCTTAAGGATGTACCTTTTTGGCACCATTAAAAATTTGTAAATTTTACTGAATTTTAGCTAATTATTTTGAAATTCCTAGGCCTCTATTACCATGATGAAAGAAAATGTGTTTTGTTTAAATTCCATATAGCACACTACAATATTAATGGCTCAAATTGTTGGAACTCCCATGCTCTCTTTTGGGGGGGTCCTTAATTTCTGGAATAGCTTTCATAGAAAACAATTAGAAACATTAAAAGGGGCATTACACAAAATTTCAAAATTTTAATTACAATGATTTACACTTAATATGTTAGAAAATAACAGTTAATTACCAAATGATGATATTACAAATTTTCCTCAAATCTTTTCAAAAATTGGAAATTTGTTTTGTTTGTTGATCTTAGGTACAAGGTTATTCTCAAAACTTATGTATTGATGCTATACATCAAGAAAGAGGCAAAGATTTGTTTGTTAAATGTTCTTTTTGTTTGCATTAGATCTCCTGATAAAGCTACTTTTAAAGTTTGAACTCTTGGGGCAGTATTTATCGTTGTCGATAACAATAATTAAATATAAAAGAATGTCTAAATATTTTGATTATAGAGTGTTTGAATCTGACAATGAAACTTTGCATGCTGCCATTATTACCGCTAAATGGTGCAAAAACCTCAGTTTGTTTGGGGAAAAATTTGGGGATGATGCTGAACTTGCCCAATGTCCCTTTAATATAAAGAACAGTACTATATAGAAAAAAATCATAGCTTATCATAAGATGAACTCATGGAGAAATCTAACTGCAGTAAAGGCTCTCTCGTCTGAGCAGGATTTCCACATACGATAGTGTAAATTCCAGGTTTCAGTTTTTCAGCTCTAGCAAGAATAATGCGGAAATTTCCCTCGGGATTCAGATCCAAGTCGTGTTTGAGTTTCTTGACCGTGATACGGCTGGTTTTACTTCCTTTCATTCTGCAAGATAAAATGGGATTATGTTTAACAATTTAATGTACATGGTCTAATTTTTTTTTAATTCTATTTTTGACTGACATATGAAAGATCCCCACTTAAGATGCTTCATTACCAAATTTGAGTCATAGCGGAACAACCATTTTGATTTTATTAGCAATTTTGTATTTTCCATTTACCTATAATACTTAAGTGTGTAAATAATTTTATGGTTACTATAAAATGAATAATTTTAACACATTTTCATTTATATCTCTGAAACGCAACATGTTTCAGCTGTACAATTTTACATGGGTAGTGAGAAAAATATGAGGAATATTTTGGTACCAAAATCTCAGAAAGTTTGAAAAAATGTTGACCCAATCAGACAGGACTTCAACTATTTTCAAAATTTATGAGATTTTGGTATCAAAATATTTCTCATGTTTTTCTCTAATCCATGTGAAATTGTAGGCCTGAAATGTGTTTTGATATGGAAATGTAATTGATAATGTGTCTAATTGTGGTCATCATGATGGCATAATCAAATTTACATGGAAGTATAAAAGCTCTGAAATACAAAACAGCTCAAAAAATCAAAACGGCGATTCAATCAAAATTTAATCAAAATTTGAAACTGAAATCTCTAGTGATATTTAAAACTATACTAAACACATACAAAATAACAGTGACAACTCATTTCATGAAAACTGGTATTTTAGTTATAAACTTCTTGTTATAAGAACTTCATGCTATCCCTATTTACATATGAAGGGGTGGGTGCAATATAGTGCTAACCCTCATTTTGCACAAGTTACTGGTTTTGATTTGAATGATTTTTTGACTATTAAGATGAAAAATTGTTTTCGAAAAGTTTATTATGATCAAGTACATGGCCGAATAAAAATATTTTGACTAATTTTGGAGTCCCATGTGATTTCAATAAAACAAGCAGTCACTTTTAAAATTGAGGGTTAGCACTATATTGCCCCGTGGTCTTACACATTTCAATTTCCAAGTTTGTAGAAACACTAGATGCCAAAGTTTTTTCTTTTTCAAAATGCTAAATCTAAGAGTATGTGATGCAAGGTTTATGAATTCAATTATTCCAGAAAAAATCCGGTGTTTCTAAATGATGAAATAAAATTCAGGGGCAATATAGTGATAAGCCATAGTGTCTGATTTTTAAGCCACCCTTAAGACTTTTGAACGGCTAATTCTTAGCCATGCAATGATGTTGCTGAAAAAAGCATACATTATGGTGATAATTAAACTCAACCAGAGCTGTTTTGCCCAAAATTAATTGCAAAATGATGTAATAACTTGTTTTAAATGCATCCGTTTCAAAACCAGAACAAAGGTGGTCGAAAAATAGGTGTGGGTTAGCACTATATTGCGCCTACCCCTTTCATATATAATATATACTTCAACATGGAACTTAAAACGTACTGCTTGTTATCAGAAATTGTCTTATTGAGTTTCTCATTAACAAGTTGCCATTGTAAAGGTGGTCTCAGAGTACCTGATGTTGTGGAACACGACCAAGGTTGCAGTTGCGGCAGAGAACCAAGCATTTGTAATTTTGAGTTGTCGTAATATAGCACGACACATTTGCATATTGCCGCAATAGTCTGTTGCAAGAAAAGTTGAATTTCACCTCAAAAACGATGTGTTATTGCAACCATTATGACAGGGTAATCGATCTATCGGCTTGTTGTGCTTTCCGCAAATTTTTTTTTCAAGGTACGAAAAGGTTGAGTTTTCGCACATGATTTTCTTTTAGCTGAACGACTACTATGACAGACACTCTGAAAGCAGCTTTACACCCAGGATTCAAATACAAATTTATTAATCAAATGAAATTTTCCGCATGCCTTTATTTTTTCTTATCTAGATAGAAAATAGAAGAGGTTTTAATCAAATAATAATCATGAAAGGCTGCCTCATAACTAAATAATCTCAATCAAATGAAATTTCCAGCAAATATTTATTTCATATTCATCTTTTTATCCAGATAAAAATTAGACAAGGTTTTAATCAAATAATAGTCAAAAGGCTGTGAAGTGTATTACTTGAAATCACTTAAAGAAAAGCAGCCTCTATTCAGAAGTTGTGAAAAGCAGGTTCTTAAAGCGTACAGATTTCTACAATGGTAGCCCTTCTGAGTTCTGGGTAGCATGTATTTTTACTGACAAATGACCACTTATGTGCCATTAAAACATTTGACTTACGTTTCCTCTTCTACATATTTGATAAGACCCACTGCCTTTCTGTCAAGAAGTCTTTGGTACTGCTCTACATAAGCCTCTCTCACGCCACTATGCGGATGTAATAGGTTTATCTAAAATGAAAAAAAAAATCAAAATGATGAGTAACTGACTCTTGAACATCTTCCCCATCAATATTCTTGCTATCTTTTCTATTTTCTGCATCTTTTCAAAGATGCATTGGCCAGCATGCATAGATTAGCCATTTCTGGCTGTCCAGGTTGGTACTTTTGTATGAGCTTGGAAGAGACCATGAGTTTATCATGGATCTAATGGCATGTGTCCGTCACGGACCAACCGAGGTAAACAAACAAACAAACAAACAATCAAACAAACAAACAAACAAACAAACAAAAAGTCTTGGTTTACTTGTATGCAACTCTCTATGAGAGGATGAGGTTGGTTTATGTAGAAAAATATAAAATTAATGATTGAAGTAATACAGTAGAAACTCATTATATGAAGTTGCTGGGGACAGACAAATTGCTTCTTTATATCCAAAATTTCGTTATATCAGGGTTTTTAAAACAATAAAAAACAAAAGAAATTAGTAAAATGGTACAGAAAAATTACTACTTTATAACAGGGCTTTTCTTATATCAGATTTCGTTATAATGAGTTTCTACTGTATTAGGCCAAAAAAATGTTGGTTCGTTGCCCTCAGCAATTGACCCAAGTAAAAAGAAATTTAAAAAATATAGGGTCTGGAAAGCACCTGATTTTTGCTCAGATCGGGTGTTTTAATATATTTTGATAATAGTGGAAAATGCAAATTTGGCACTTTTGGTGCTTAAAAAAAAAAATTAAAAATATATATATATTTTCCGACCAACCAACTAAATTTATCAGAAATTCCACTTGAGGGCAACGTAACTTTTATTTTTTTTTCTAGCCTAAGCTTACAATAACAAGGTTTCACCAAACATTCAAAATGGCTTACCTCTCTTTGGAAATTTTGCACTATTGTTTCTGTTTCACATTTGTTTTGGAAGCTTACACTGTAAAAAAAGAGCAAAGAAAAACAAAGGAATTATATAAAATGAGTAGGTTGCTTTTTACAGTAGATTAATAGTGCATTCAGAGTCCAACGATTTCACAGCATGGCGTTTGTTGATATGCAGTCTTTACGCACACTATGCATATTGCGCTATAACTTTTGAAGACTGCGTATCGGTAGACGTAGAGCGATGTTGCAGCGATGAAATTGAATGCGCTAGAATAAGAACATCCCAACTCCATGAGCTGCCTTCTGTTAAGTTATGTAAAATATAGACTCACCAGGTATACACTGTATGCAGCGCCCCATGAAGGAGCATTCGCACAGGGGACCCACGGCTTGACGTGACTGTCCGACCACGGAGCAAGTAGAGTAAAGTTTCTTGCCCAAGGAAACAAGGAGACGAAAACCGCCCGGCCCGGGGCTCGAACCCACAATCTCTGTATTACGAGACCCGTGCTCTAACCGCTCGGCCACGCTAAATGCATATAAATCTCTGAAAATGCTTTCAAATTACTAGAAAGCATTTCCATGTTTTTATCCCAATCATAGCGTCACATTCGACCTTGTAGTTGACTTTGTTAGACATTGTTAGATAACTTTCCTAGCATATAGTTGCAGAGGGGAGCTCATGGAGTTGGGATGTTCTTATTATGGCTGTTTAAATATAGCAACTATGTCCTATAACAAGTATCTAGCAATGTCTAAACAAGTCATCTACAAGGTCAAATGTGACACTGTGATTAGGATATTGACATGGAAATGCTATTTTAGTGATGTGAAATTTTTTTCAGAAATTTGTATGCATTTATATTGTATAAATATAATTTACAAAAGGGAGTTATTGGAGTTGGGATGTTCTTATTCTGGCGTATTTAATTGCTGGACTCTGAACGCAACATAAAGCATCATCAAAATCAACAATAAAATCCTTTCCAACTGTTGACCGTATAATTAAATTATATGTCAGTTACTTTCTACTGTAGATCACAGAAAACCCACACAATACAA
>JXSR01S068202.1:50600-62323 GCA_000969725.1 Ophiothrix spiculata | reverse complement strand
TATTATTCTGATATGTGTAAGTAGGTAAAAAGTTGCAGTAAAGATGCTGTTGGCAAATATGGCACCCATTTAGGGACTGTACCCTTAAACACACTATATTTTGGATTTTAAACTTGTTGGTAACCTAAGGTGGGAACAAATATATCTATTGTAACTCTCAAAACCATTTTCCATCAAGTCTTGAAAAACATATGTGTTTGATACTGTTTTAAAGTCATTTATCATATTTTTAGCGCATTAAAACATATTTTGGCGGCCATTTTAGATCTCAGTACAGGCCCCATTTGGAATTTTCAGCTTGTTAACAGACTAAATTGGGGACACATATATCTGTTGTAATTTTTAAAGTCATTTGCTATCAAATATTTTGAACATATAGTGTGTTTGATGCTATTTTTAATTCCTTTAACCCATTTTTAGCGCATTAAAACATATTTTGGCAGCCATTTTGGACCCCATTATGGGCACCATCTTAACAACCTAATGTGGGGACAGATATATCTCTTGAAACTTTTAACACCACTTTCCATTAATTATTTTTAACTAGAGGGTGCATGATGTTGTTTTTAAGTTGTTTTCATCCATTTTTGCGCTCTTTGCAAAACCTTTGTTTGTCGGCCATTTTGGATCTCGGTATTGGCGTCATTTTGATTTTTAACATGTTATCACCATAATTAGAGGACAAATGAGCTTATTGTACTCCTAAGGTTCAGTTAATGTTGATTATTTATGATAATTGGTATTTCAAAGGATATTTGTGTCAATTTCAGTTCAAATATGCTATTTTGGCGGCCATTTTGGCAGCCATTTTGATTTTGGAACATTCATGTGACCCATCATTAAGCTGAGTGTATTTGTTGTAATCCTGAAAGTTGTTTTTCAATGATACAAGTAGATTTCAAGTGGGTTACAAGCCACTGTAAGCTGTTTAATGATGAAAATATGCTTTTCTGGTGGCCATTTTGAAAAAGCGCCCTCACGTGGCCCCGTGCAGTTAGTGAATTTAGTAGTCCACCCTAGGGGTATTCCTTAGACACCAATGAATACCCTGACACCCATCAACATTTTAGATCACGGCATGTCAGGTACTCTGTCTTGCTCCGTAGGTAAGAGGACCCGGGTTCGATTCTCATGTAGGTACAAAGGTAAATTTTCTTATGTCTGTAAATGTAATTAAAAATGAGAAATCTCCTCCTCAAGAAAAAATAAAATTGATTCATTCTTTTTTTTAATTTCAATTTGTAAGTCAAGCACAATTTAAGCATTTTATTTATGTTGAATCTACTGACGCTATTCAGTTAAGTGAACGTTTTACTAAATTGAGTTTAAATTGAGGTTTTCAAAAGTAAGTAAAACGAACGTAATAGAAGCAAGTAAAAGCAACAAGATATGTGCAATATATCGGCAATATTATGTGTTTGTAACTCAAATAAAAAGAGTTCTTTTAAACCGTGTCAATTAAGTACAAAATATGTGAATAAAATGCTTGTTGCACCTACTTAATAAAATCAAAACAGATTTGTTTAAGTAAATTCAACAAATTATTTTTTTGAGTGTAGGGAGCAAAACCTTATTTGAAGAACTAACATGTCGAGATCTAAAAGGTTGGCCTATATCAGGGGCTTCTATGGGTCATATGCAATAACTCTAAGTTGGACTACTAAATTGATCTGCTGAACAAGGCTGTATGAGGGCGCTTTTTTCAAAATGGCCGCCAAAATAGCATATTTTCAACATTAAAAAGCTTGAAGTAACTTGTACCCCACTCAATATCAATTTGTATCATTTTGAAATAGCTTCTACAGCTATAAAAAACATATTTGATTAACAAATTGGGTCACATGAATATTTCAAATTCAAAATGGCCGCCAATATGGCCGCCAAATATCATATTTTCATGAAAATCAACGGATATAAGTATTTTCAATGCCTGATATTGTAATATTAAATATAGATAAATATTTGTCGTTACCACACGATCATTTGTTAAAATCATATCATTAACATAATTGAAATTCAAAATGGCGCCAATACTGAGATCAAAAATGGCCGCCGAAATATGTTTTGGTTCACAAAAATGTGTGAAAACGACTTAAAACCAGCATCAAGCACAATGTAAGTTAAACATAATTGATGGAAAGTGGTTTTGAGAGTTACAACAGATATATTTGTTTCAGAATTAGGCTCTTAACAAGATGACAATTCCAAATGGCACCTATACTGAGATCCAAAATGGCCGCCAAAATATGTTTTAGTGCGCAGAAATGTGTGAAAATGACTTAAAACAGCATCAAGCACACATTAAGTTCAAAATAATTAATGAAAAGTGGTTTAGAGAGTTACAGCAGATATATTTGTCCCCAAATTAGGATATTAACAAGCTGAAAATTCAAAATAGCGCCTGTTCTGAGATCCAATATGGCCGCAAAATTACGTTTTAATGCGCTAAGAATGGGTTAAAGGACTGAACAATGTTCAAAATATTTGATAGCAAATGACTTTGAGAGTTGCAACAAATATATTTGTCCCCAAAATAGGCTGTTTGCAAGCTGAAAATTCCAAATGGCGCCTATACGGAGATCCAAAATCATGGCCGCCAAAATATGTTTGAATGCGAGAGTTACAGCAGATATATTTGTCCCCAAATTAAGAGGTTAACAAGCTAAAAATTCAAAATAGCGCCTGTTCTAAGATCCAATATGGCCGCCAATTATTATGTTTTAATGCGGTAACAATGGGTTAAAGAACTTTAAATTAGCATCAAACACACTTTATGTTCAACATATTGGAAAGCAAATGACTTTGAGAGTTACAACAGACATATTTGTCCCCAAATTAGGTTGTTAACGAGCTTAAAATTCAAAGTGACGCCTGTACTGAGATCCAAAATGGCCGCAAAATTACGTTTTAATGCGCTAAAAATGGGTTAAAGGACTGAACAATAGCATCGAACACACTATATGTTCAAAATATTTGATAGCAAATGACTTTAGAAATTACAACAGATGTAATTGTCCCCAAATTAGGCTCAACAAGGTGAAAATTCGAAATGGTGCATGTACTGAGATCTAAAAATTGTTTAATGCGCTATAAATGGGTTAAATGACTTAAAAAGCATCAAACACCCTATATGTTCAAAATGTTTGATAGCAAATGACTTTCGGAGTTGCAACAGATATATTTGTCCTCAAATTAAGCTGTTCAATTGATAAGCTAAAGATTCTAAATGGAGCCTGTACTGATATCCAAAATGACCGCAAAAATACATTTAATGTGATAAAATGACTTTAATTAAGCATTAAACACACTATATTTTGGATTTTAAACTTGTTAATAACCTAATGCGGGGACAATTACAAATATATCTGTTGTAACTCTCAAAACCATTTTCCATTAAAATATCTTGAAAAACATATGTGTTTGATACTGTTTTAAAGTCCTTTATCCTATTTTTAGCGCATTAAAACATATTTTGGCGGCCATTTCAGATCTCGGTATAGGCGCCATTTAGTATTTTCGGCTTGTTAACAGACTAAATTGGTGACACATATATCTGTTGTAATTTTTTAAAGTCATTTACTATCAAATATTTTGAACATATAGTGTGTTTGATGCTATTTTAAATTCCTTTAATCCATTTTTAGCGCATTAAAACATATTGTGGCAGCCATTTTGGACCCCATTATGGGCGCCTTCTTGGATTTTAAACATTTTGTAAATCTTAAAACCACTTTCCATTAATTATTTTGAACTAGTGTCCTATGCTTGTTGCTGTTTTTAAGTTGTTTTTACCCATTTTTGCGCTCTAAATCATATTTTATAGGCCATTTTGGATCACGGTATTGGCGCCATATTGATTTTTAACGTGTTAAACACCATAACTAGGGGACAAATGATTTTGTTGTAGCCCTAAGGGTCATTTACTGTTGATTATTTATGACAATTGGCATTTCAAAGGATATTTTTTGTCAATTTCAGTTGAAATGTGCTATTTTGGCGGCCATTTTGAATTTGGAACATTTGGAACTCAACATTAAGCTGAGTGTATTTGTTGTAATCCTATAAGCTGTTTTTCAATGATACAAGTAGATTTCAAGTGGGTTACAAGCCACTTTAAGCTGTTAAATAATGAAAATATGCTTTTCTGGCGGCCATTTTGAAAAAGCGCCCTCACGAGGCCCCGTGCAGTTAGTGAATTTAGTAGTCCACCCTTGGGGTATTCCTTAGACCCCAATGAATACCGTGACACTTATCAACCTTTTAGATCACGACATGTCGGGTACTCTATCTTGCTCCCTAGGTATAAAAGTAATCCTCCCATTGACCTCGATGTTAACACTTAAGTGCATAAGGGGGGGACCCTTGATTTTGATCGCGCGAAAACGCAACATAAGCCGATAAAGCTGTTTTATGCAATTGTCAAGGTAGGGGTTGCGCATGTTTTGGTGCAAAAACAATTCAAATCGGTCGCGTCGTTTTTGAGATAATAAGCATAAACTGGTAAAATGATGGCGCTGTTCAAATTTTGTTTTGTCCCTAAAACCGAAACGAAACAGCTTTTTTAAATTTTATTTCAGCAATGTATTTGTAATTATAATCTGCTATTATGAGCCAATTTTCATTGAAAAATTCCTTTGGGAAGCGGATTTCCAATTTTTGACGAGAAATTTTTCGGAAAAAAAGAAAATTTGACACAAATTAGAAATCCGGCCGCCATTTTGAAACGAAATAACGGATTTTTAATTGTTTTGTTTCATATGATTTAAATTGACTTGGTGTATTACTGTGTACAGTTTTAAAAATAAATAATATGGAGAACATTGTTTTTAAAGCGATCAAAATCCAGGGTCCATATTCAAAGCCCACGCAGCAGGCTCATATAGTACCCGTGTACCACTGCCATTTCTGTTACAATGGATAGCCTACACTATCCGGGATTAACACCTGTTCAAATATAAATGAATACGTCAAATTTACATAAAGATACACAATGTTGCTTATGGTTGTGCAAAGTTGTCTAATGTTGAGGGTTGCACAAAGTTTAATACAAAAAGTTATACAAAGATGCCCGATGTTGCACAGAGTTTCATTACAAAGGTTATACAAAGTTATTAAAAATTGCTGATGGTTGCCCAAAGTAACGCAAAGTTGTCCAATGTTGCGCAAAGTCACTCAAAGTTGCCAAATGTTATGCAAGTTACATAAAGTTGCCTAATGTTGTACAAAGTTATGCAAAGTTGCTCAATGTTGCACAAAATTATACAAAGTTGCGCAAAGTTGCCCAAGGTTGCGCAAAGTTGCCCAATGTTGCACAAAGTTGCCCAAGGTTGCGCAAAGTTGCCCAATGTTGCACAAAGTTGCCCAAGGTTGCACAAAGTTGCCCAAAGTTGCGCAAAATTGCCCAAGGTTGCCCAAAGTTACCCAAGGTAGCGGAAAGTTGCCCAATGTTGCCCAAGTTACGCAAAGTTACAAAAAGTTGCGCAAAATCCTTGTGCAACCTTGGGTAACTTTCTGAAACTTTGCGCAATATTGGGCAACCTTGACAATTCTGTGCAACCTTGTCAATCCTCCCGAGTGTCATGGAGCCTAACATGTTAGAATGGTTTTGAACAAGATTTGACCAATTTTCAAATTTTCCCCCAGCAATGACTTTTACCCCTCCTGCATGGTCCCGTGCAACAGACTGATTTTGTGTCCACCCTAGTGATGTTACGCATGGTCCATACCACCCATTTAGATAGGACACATTAAAATAATTTCTCGTTGCAGACAAACCTGTTTTGCTTCCTAGGTAATACATAAGGTTGTGTTTCTGTTTATGAAATAAAGCAACTTTACTTTTTCCACATGAGTTGACCCGACCTGACTGATCCATTCAACCAATGAACCTTTTTTTCATAATGCATGCAATTAAATAAAAATGATTTCATGTTCAACTTTCATGTTCAAGCCTTGTAGCACACAACCTGTAGTTAGATCAGTATGATTACGAGTCGCTTTAGGATTTAAGAGTTTACGAGAATCAGGATATCGTGTTTAGGGTTTAATTAATATAATGAATGGCTCAACCAGTATTTATTTGAAATGCATTACGATTTGTTGTGCAATCGGTGGATTTCTATGTACCTATAGCCTTTCTGTTCTCTCGGGTACCCTACTATTTATCAAAGAAGAGTATCATTTGAGTACAATTTGGCATGAGTTCATCGTCAGTATACTAATAGCAACTGCTGCGTTGTCGTCATTTCTTGTTGGTGTTCTGAACAATTGGTTTGGGATGAAGCCAGTATTAGTTGCTGGAAGCTCTCTGTTTGTTGTAGGATCTGCTGTATCGGCAGGAGCCTTCAGGAAGGAGGTCATCATTGCTGGGGAAATAATCACAGGTGTTGCGATTGGTGAGTTGGACTTTAAAACATTTTTTTACATGTTGAAAATAAAACATTCTTTTGTGAGTATGTGGAAGTCTTTGCTCCGTAAGTTGTGCATAACATGAAAAATACTAATTGTACATATTCATAAAATGAATCTTTTTTAATTAAATTTATGAAAATCGCGCTATTCGGATCAGAAAAATCAAACGGTATGTTTGGTTTGTGTACTATGTGTATATATATCTTCAAACATCATTTTTGTATGACTAACAACTTCAGGGTTAAGATAATTTAAACCAATACACGAAGCAAAATTGTCAGCTTACCAGAGCTTCAAGAAGTGTTTATAATAGGTAAATTTAGCATTGTTTAGTATAAATATCCTTTGTCATTTTTGTGGAGTGTTGCAGTGTGTATTTGATAAATATGATCATTTCTTGGGACATTGGGCATGTGCACTTATGCGATAGGCTTGATTGCAGAGCTCCCTTCTGGAGAAATTTCGGTTAAGGATGTGTATATGCTCTTCAGATTATGAGTAATTTATTGGCATAGATTAGTCATAAGATATTCATAAAATTTTGAACATGTTGAAAGCTAAAATGTTTTAAAATGCTAAATATGACAAATTTAACAAAAATGGTTGTCCAGCCATCTCCTTAGTTCACATTAGCACCCCGCTAACTTCGGTTTATAGAACTAAAACGCAAAACAAAGTGGCCATGACATGTTAGTGATATCCCTGAAAACAAATGAGTACAATGTTAGTATGACATTCTTGAGGTGCACATTTGAAACATCATTCTAGTACAATTTAAGTACAATTCTAGTAAAAAAATTTGTATAAAAATTGTACTAAACTTGTACTAGAATCCTGTTCCAAATGTGCATCTTAGGAATGTTGTATTATAATTGTACTGACGTTTTTCCAGGGCAGGTAATTAAGGATAATGTCAATGCTAGAGACAATGCTATGATATTTACAGGCATAATGTACTCTACAGCACCACGTTACATAGCAGATTTCGCTCCTTCACATATGCGAGGAAGACTAGTGGGTGTTTACAGTTGTTTCGCTGCCTTCGGTAACGTGGCTTCCGGTCTTTCAGCGGGAGTTTTCTCGTATTATCCTTGGGGATGGCGGTGAGATTTTGATAGATTTTGATTGATTTTTGAACATGAAGTCACTGGTTTACTTAGATAAAAAAGGTACACAGAAATTTCGTAACTCCAACTAATCCTATAGGCTCTGAATAGGAGGTGGAGGAGCAGGAGCAGGAGCAGGAGGAGCAGGAACAGGAGGAAGAGGAGGAGGAGGAGGAGGAGGAAGAGGGAGAAGAAGAGGAAGATGAAAAGGAGGAGGAGGTATAGGTATATGTTTCACTCCCCGTACAAAATAAAATTTCAATTGTTCTATTAATTCAGTTAAAATGTACAATAACATTTTATTAAACTCCCTTTTCGTCAAGTAGAGGTATGTTTGCAGTGTCCTCAATACCTGCTTTTTTTCAATGTGTCTGGCTCTGCTATCTTCCTGAATCACCGAGATGGCTTTTAAGTCAAGGACATCAATCTGAGGCACACGAAATTGTACAATTAGTACATCGACATTCCTATTCATTTGAAGCCATAATCACTGAACAGAATACTCAGGAATATAAGGGTAGGTTTCACTCAAAAGTTACTCTCAAAACAGAGAGACTTACTTTTAGGTCTTATAGACTGTTATCATAGATGTTTAACATTTTAAGTCTTATAAAAACATGATTTATTTCAAATTGATCTTTTCGACTTAAGAGTAAATCTAACAATGATTCAAAATGTGTTTTAGAACCACACAGTGTAGGAGCATGATGTCGCAAAAAATCACTTGACTATTTGGTGGAGAAAGTAATTAAATCACCTTTATATGAACCTCCATTGTTTCATTCAGAACAAAAACCCAATGTGACCAACAATGTTGCTTCGACAGAATTGATTCCTGGGCCGTTTTCAAAATGGCTCCCGAAATGGCAAAATATCAAAAATATGATATTTTCCACATTAACTTTCAAATAAAAATAAATTAAACTATATCTCTTTAATATGGATTGTATTGAAACAAGATTATAAGGCTGTCCCAGATTGCAAATTTTAATTTCAAAATGCCTGTGTAATCAGATTGGGAAACGAAAATAACGTGCGTTTTGGTTCCAAACAAACGTGATGACCAGTTTTACCACATGTTAAGTCTATGGTGAAAAAAGTCAGACTCCTATTTGATACTATAACTTTCCTCTAAATTAAAAAAAATAAGGGAAAACATGCCGACCTGTTATGCTGATGGTTGTGATCACAAGCCAGGGCGTTATTTTCGTTTTCCAGCCGAGAAAAATCAGTCTGATTTGTATGTTTACGTACGTCTATCTGTTAATACGTATGATCAGTGAACATTATGATTTTTTTGAACCAAATCGCACTTGTTGGGCTAATTGTCATAAATGTGACGTCACTACTTCCCCGGCGTATAGAACATGGGGATAGCAAAATACACCTTGTATCAATTATTGAAATAGTCAATTTAAGAGGATTACACGGTGATTAAACGTACGTCACAATACACTAATGACATCATTGCAACAGTATGACCGCATCATCAAAACTTGTATGCATGACGAATATGCAGTGGACCGAATAATTCATGATACAGTATATTATAAATCTTTCAATAAACTTGATGAACCTTTCATCATTAAATTGATTTTGAAGATGATTAGAAGGGATCATCTGTGATTTTCTCAAACAAAAAACATGGCTACCACAATACTGCGTAGAATAGGCTTGCAACAGTATGACCGCAACTTTATTAATTTCAAGAATATATCCTGTAAAATTTCCCCGTGTGATGGGGCTTTACACATACTTTTTTCATCGTTATCACCGCCTATGCTCTATAACCTTATAAAGTTTGAATATCAGTGTTCATACCGCGTAGCATTTTTGAACATCAATATTTGATATTTCCACATTATTTGCAACAGTGCAGTACCCCACGCGCTAGGGTCAATCGATTCTATAATATACCATACGCGTTGGTACTCACAATTATCAGAGTATTATCAGGGTGATATAAAAGCAAAGACATTTTTAGGGGGCAAAGTGTATTAATGAATATATTTTATTGACTTCAATCATTGTGAGTGTCTGGTGCAAATAATGAACCTGGTTGGTCTGAAAGTTATAAAATCAGAAACTTTGGATGTTTTTGTTGAAAATAAGATATTGGCATTATTTGAGTGAAACAAGATGTAGGAGATAGAGATATAAACTGACGAACAATACGAATAGGAATCTTTGGCGGGAAATTGGCTTTCAAAATTTGGGTTATTTTGTACAGGTTGTAACAGAAAAAATTATACATTGTTATCTACGCTGAGAGTATAAAGTTACACCTTGTATTTCATTTTCGTTTATTTATATCAAAAGCCAACTTCTTAAGCTGCAAAATGCACTTTGTTTCATCCAAATTGATGGTCTACAAGCAGAGTTAAGGCAATTATACTGACCCTACCTTCAAACCACCTGGGCCAGTTTACCCGATTCATTTGCCGGTAGCAAAATAATGGCACATAATGCCCCAAATCAGCAATACGATATTGAACAGGATAACGAGGCTGATTTGAGTGTTGCATGAACTTGTATCTAACAAAGTCATATTACGGACCTCTTAATGATGACCTTAAGTCTTGGACGGGATGCCAGAACAAACGTTTTAAGAGATATCCTAGTTGGCGAGACAACATATCATCTAAATGACAGAGTCAACATGCAAGCACTTTTAGACTACCCATGCAGATATTCTTAATACAGGTCAAATGAAACACTATCATTTCTGAACTTAACTTTTATCAATTGAGCTAGGAAATTATTTTTAATTTCAATTTTTCCCTTTGAATATGAAACTGTGTGAAAAAAAACCTGCAAAAGGAATATTGCTTGACACTCTTTGCTTGACATCGAGTCTTTGATGCAACTGTTCAGGCCTGCAACTGTTTATGCTTACTCTGGAATATAAGCAATATTTTAACTTATTAAAGCTTAACTTTTATCATAAAATATCATAACATTATTTATGAATTATTCTTATCATATGAAAAAATAAAAACATTCTTGAACATGAGGTGTGCTTTTTGTCATTTTATCTCACTGCATTGTTAATCTTCATCGAATCATGAAAAACTGCTTACGCTGAAATAATGGTGAAATCGGCCCAAGTGGTTTTCAGCGGTCTTTACTTAAATGGTCGTAACTTTTGATCCTGATCATTAAATGAGACAATTTAAGCTGCTTCTGGTAGCCAATTAAACAGCCTTTCATATAAAGCAAAGTTTGTGAATTCAACGATTTTATTTTCCTAATGATATCGCTAACAAGAGTGTATATTTTTTTCTGTTACAACCTGTAGTACTATGTAAGTGCCCCACCTGAAACATCCTTAAGGTTGCGATAAGTTAATAATGTATGTGTGATTGTCACATCAAATGCTGGTGTTTGTTATGCTTAGGAGCCGCTTTTAAACTCAACCTGCATGTGTCTGCCGAGTCTTGGTGGTTCTGGTCGATTCAACAGGAATAAACAATAACCAACCGCTCAAAACTGACAAGAACCGGCAGAGAATCACCGGTTGAGATTTGAAGCTGTACTTTACTTATTGCTAAGATGTATCAAATAATGTAACATTTCACCATTGTGCGCAGGTGTTACAGCACTATATAAGGTGTTAAGAACCAAGTCTGTCAGAAGGGCTTTATGTGTTGGATGTGGACTTCAATTTGTTCAGCAATTTGTCGGGGTCAACTCAGTGCAGTAAGAATATACTTTTAACAAAATACAAGGTGTCCAAAAATTAACTGTACATTTTTAATTGTTTTACCAATTAAAACCAAGATTCACATTGTAATTCTAGACATATGTATCGATAGAGAAGTCACTTCTTTTGGTACCAAACATGATGTAATCAGTATTAAAAAAATCATCCTAATATAACAAGATGGTTGGTGGTGCAATTGATACACTGCACTATCAGTTGCTGTAACTCCTCTAGATCTGTCATTTCAAAAGGACAGTGCGACGCCTCATACAACACATTAGATATTAGAATGGCTTCATCAACGGTTTCACAGAAGGATCATATCGCTTAAGAAAGACTAATCCTGCTACCCTCACTCCCATCACAGGATTTTCTTCTAATGAGGACATATGTTGCATGTCGAAAATTCAAGTTATGTGAATTTTCACTTAAAACTGTTTTACCCATCATAGAATTCAATTCAATTCAATTCAATTCAAAATTTATTCCAATATCAATTACAT
>JXSR01S068202.1:27596-37704 GCA_000969725.1 Ophiothrix spiculata | reverse complement strand
AAAATGCCTTATTCTTCCTTTCTATTGTTTTGTTATTTTCTAAAATATTCAGATACCGATAATGATGACTGACTTACAGAGAACCGTGATTTCAAGCAAAGAAGCTGATATTATTTCAATACAGAGACTCAGAGACAAACTTTCAAAGCAGTGGCGTAGCCAGACTTTTTGGTCGGGGGTGTGTGAGTGTGTGGTTGGGGGGGGGGGGGGGCAAAGATATGTCCCCGATGCCGACTTTCCCAGGCGTTTGCACATTTCTTTCAATTTTTTCCGGCAAAAATCCATTTCCGTACACCTAAAATAAATTCAAGTCGATTTTAAAAACATACAAGCAAAACAAAAAAAAGTTTTAAGCGATTTGCGATTTTTGCACATCTTTTGCCACGATGTTCTGTTTTTCCCCACGTTTTCTGTCTAGCAGTCTTGCAGCTGCTCTCTCATTTTTCTTGTCCTTCTCAATTTGTCCCGCTTGATATCCCAATTTCCCGGTCGACTTTTTGTCAGGGGAGCAGTCTGCCCCCCCCCCCCCTTGCATGCCCTATGCTGGCTACACCACTGCGTCAAAGGTCTATCATGCAGCAAGCAATAACAGTCGATGGACGTGCATTATAGAACCAGCGAAAGTAGTATATTGTATTTTTGTTATAGAAAATAAAGAAAAAGATACGTTAGACAAAAGCTCATCAGAACATTTATGCCACGCAAAAGTATTCAAGTGGTTCCTACATCTCATGAATATGAGAAAGACAATTAATTGTTAAATTTGTAAGAACATTAAGGGGACGGTTCTTCTCTAACAACGAAACGATGGAATGTCATGCTCGCTGACAAATTTTGCAAACTACTATTTTACATTTGCATTAGTAATCTCTTATACATATCTTAATGATAATGAAAATAAAAAAATGAATATTGAATAACTTGTCAGGGTATTCAACAACAACAAAAGTGAAAACTTTTTTTTTTTGGGGGGGGGCATTTTGGAGTTCATTTTGGTTTTAAATCATGTTAACGACATACACGTTTGAGAGAATTATTTATGTTGTTTCAACCCACACAGCAATTTTTTACTGATTATTTTGATTAGTTATAGTTTGAATAATGTGAATTTATGTCACTTTATCCATTTTTATATATAAGATTTGACCCTGCCACTTTGGACCTTAATTTGGTTGTCATTTTAGATTTAAAAAATACAAACATAAAAACAACAACATTGGGGGAGAAATTATTTTGTTTTAACTCTTTAAGGGGTTTTCTTAAAGAAACAAATTCTCCATTGATTTTCTTTAAAAAATTAGTATTTGGTAGATTTATTTGTGCTGATAACGAATCTAGAATAAAAATATTGGTCATTGTGCTCGTTTTTGAGATACAGGCATTTCAAAAGTACATATTTTACAACAAAAACAATCACCCGGTATGCCATACAAAGTATAGGGAAAGGTAAAAAAGTCTATCATTAGGGGCTTGTAAAATAATAAATAATTTTTTTTTAATTTTTGCATATGTTGAAGCATTTTTTGTGTACTTTGAAATACTAAAATAAAAAATAGGGTCACCGTGTTTGTTTTCAAGAAAAATGACAAAAAACTGACATTTTTCAATAACATTTAATTACTTTAATGGCACATCTGTGTCTGCATAATTTCCCGCGTATATATTACGCAGCGATGCGGCGCGTGATTAATCAAACGCGTTAGTAACACTTGCGTTCAGTGTTCATTGAAATTTGCGCACGCAAAAAGGTGCAAACATTTTTTTTTTTTTAATTTTTAGTTGGTGCTCATTCCATGGTCCCGTTCTCGGATCTAGTAGCAGAAGTTTAGAAAGTGGTTTTCTACTGATTTTTGGATGCTGAATCCGAACTTTTGGGTCGAACATCTGGGACAATTGAGAAATTTGCGCTAGAGGGCGTTTTTTAAAATGTCCGCCAAAATTCCACAAAATGAACATATTCCCAAAAATTAGGCTCAAAACAAACAAAATAATATCTTTTTCATTACATTTAATCAGGAGATATATATTTATATTAATATATACAAACAAAGACCAAGCATTATAATTAATCAATTAAGGTAGATATCTTTCCCTAGAGGGCGTTTTTCTTTCAAAATGGCCGCTAAAATTCCATAAAATTACCAATTTCAAGTTAAAACAAATATAAGAATTATCGATTAAACTTGATCATAGAAATTAAGAAACAACCATGAAAATCAATTGAAGGGGTAGGCGCAATATAGTGCTAACCCTCATTCTGCACAAGTTACTGGTTTTGATTTGAATTATTTTTGACTACAAAGATGAAAAATAGTTTTCGAAAAGTTTATTATGATGAAGTACATGGGTGAATGAAAATATTTTGACCAAAGTTGAAGTCCCATGTGATTTCAATAAAACAAGCTAGTCACTTGAAAAGTGAGGGTTAGCACTATTGGCCCAAGTTCTCGCACATTACAATTTCTGCCAAAGTTTTTTCTTTTTCAAAATGCCAGATCTAAGAGTACCTGATGCAAGGATTATAAATTAAGTGATTCCAGAAAACGTACAGTGTTTTTAAATGATCTATGGCGCTGAATATGAATTCAGGGGCAATATAGTGCTAAGCCATAGTGTCTGATTTTTAAGCCACCCTTAGACTTTTGAACGGCTAAATCTTAGCCATACCATACAGTGATTTTGTTGACAATAGTATTCAATATGGTGATAATTAAACTGAAATAGAGATGTTTTTCCCTAAATTAATTGAAAAATGATGTAATAACTTGTTTTATATGCATCTTGTTCAAAACCAGAACAAAAGGGGTCAAAGATAGGTGTGGGTTAGCACTATATTGCGCTTACCCCTTAGAAAGGCCGTCCAGTGTCGAAAAAGGGTCTTTTTGCCTTCAAAATGACCACTTAAATTCCACAAAATGAACACATTTCTCAAAAAGAGGCTCAAAACAAACACATATCTATTTCATTACATCTAATCAGAAGATATGAAATTATATTATCATAAATTATACCCAGCATTAGAATTAATCAATTAAGGTAGACATTTCTCCCTAGAGGGCGTTTTACTTTCAAAATGGCTGCTAAAATCCTATTAACCAATTTCAATATTTCATAATAAAAAACAAGTACATTTTCACTATTTGAAAAAAATATATAATTAATGAATTAACTTGATCAAATACATTAAGAAACAACGCAAAAATTAATTAGAAAGGCCGTCCAGTGTCGACAGAGGGCCTTTTTTGCCATAAAAGCCCAAAATTTGCTGATGTAAGATCCAAAATTAGCTAATTTCCTTTAATTTACAACATCGTTTATCAGGATTCAAGATTACAATTGACCATCAAGACTAATAATCAACAATATAAGTCAATTAAAAGTTATGCAGTGTCGGTAGACGGCGTTTTTTATTTCAAAATGGCCGCCAAAATCCAATAAAAGCATCACATTTGACAATGTATGGTCCAATTATATGCAAATTCCCCATACTTTACATCATATATCGGAATTCAAGATTACTCTTGAATATTAAAATCAATAATCAACAAAATGAATTGATGAGAAAGGTGACAGTGTCAGTAGAGGGATTTGCTTTATTGATTTGTGAAAAATGAGTATCCTTAATAATATTAGTATATGGGCCTACAAATTTTAATAAATCAAGATTAATCATAAGAAAATGTTTATATTTATGGATCTTTAATCGACAAACTTCGGACTTTTATGAGATTTTTGCGGACATTTTGAAAGCAAACACACCCTCTAACGGTATATCAGCTTTGTCATTGACATATTGTTGATTAATAATTGTTATAATCAAGTGTAACCGTGAATTCTGATATCTGTTGTAAAATAAAGTAAATTTGTATATTTATGGGAACTTAATTTGTTAAATTTGGTTATTTAATTTGATTTTGCTGCTCATTTTGAAACTCTACCGACGCTGTATCACCTTTCTCATGAATTTGTCATGTTGTATATTATTTTTAAGTCAAGTTTTAATCTTTAATCCTATTATTAGTCGAAAAATATATTCAATTTGCATGTTTTGAACCTTACATCGGCACATTTTATGCTTTTATGAGATTTTGGCGGCCATTTTGAAAGCAAAACGCCCTCAAGAGACAATATATCTACATTCTTATTTACTTTTATTGATGATTAAGCCTATTAGTATTGAAAGTCAATTGTTACTCTGACATTTGTAATTAAAATAAATTGAATTTTGCGTATTTTTGGACATTTAATCGGTAAATCTGGTGTGTTTATGGGATTTTGGCGGCCATTTTGAAATCAAAAACACCTTCTACCGAAAATGTATCACCTCTCTCATCGACTTTTATTATTGATTATTAGTTTTTATAGTCAAGTATAATCTTGAATCCTAATTTAATTGTAAAATAAAGGGACTTTGCATATTCTTGAACCTTACATCAGCAAAATTATGGGATTTTGGCGGCCAGTTTAAAAGCAAAAATGCCCTCTAGCGACGATGTATCACCTTTTTTATTAACTTTTATTGTTAATCATTAGTCTTCATTTGTCAATTGTTATCTTGAATTCTGGTATATTTTTTTACCTTAAATAGGTAAATTTGCGGCTTTTACAAGATTTGGGCGGCCATTTTGGAGGCAAAAAGGTCCTCTACCAAAACCGAAATACCTTCCTTATTGTTTTTTGTTATTGTTTCTTATTTTCTATGATCAAGTTTAATCAGTAATCCTAATATTTGTTTTAAAATAGTGAAAATGTACTTGCTTTTGATCATGAAATATTGAAATTGGTAATTATATGGGATTTTAGCGGCCATTTTAAAAGAAACATGCCCTCTAGAGGGAGAATTCTACCTTAATTGATTAATTCCAATGTTGGGTCTTCATATTATTTTCCGATAAGTTGTATTAAAATAGATATTTGTTTGTTTTGAGCATATTATTTGGGAATTTGTTAATTTTGTGAAATTTTGGCAGCCAGTTTGAAAACAGCGCTCTAGAGATCGTTTCCATCAATTTCTGTTGCTGCTTCTAACAGTTTATGTTAAAATATAATCTTGGAGCTCAATTATAGGAGTCATTGAAAAGAAATTTCTATGTTTTTGGTCTTTTTATTAGGGGTATTTGGTCATAATGTGGGATTTTGGTGGCCATTTTGAAAAACGCCCTCTAGCGCAAATTCGCCACCTTTCCCAGAGGTTGGACCCAAAAATTCGGACTCAGCATCCAAAAATCTATAGAAAACCACTTTCAAAACTTCTGCTACTCGATACGAGAACGGGACCATGGATTGAGCCCCAACTATATATCAGTATATAAAAAAATCGTTATCCAGCAGTCGTTAGCAACTGCATCTCTGAAAAACCCCTTACGCTGTTTTTCCATTTATTGTTTTCAATTTTCAGTGTGTTTAACGTTGAACTAATGTTTCTAGTATGTATTTTTAAACAACAATAGAAATCTGGTAGTCATTTTGGACCTCTTATTGAACGCTGTTCTGAATTAGATGCATGCAAATAGCAACATTTTGAAATATTTTTTTTTGTTGCCAACCTCCATTTTTCACTGATATTTTGGAAAGTTTGTTTAGTTTTGAATACTGTATTAAAATTGTTTTAACCTTTTGACAAAACAGAGTATTTTTGTGGCCATTTTTGATTACATCTTTGGCGCCATTTTGAATTTAAAGCATTTAAATGACATATTCTGAGAACAGTGCTCATGTTGTACAGCAACCAGCTCATTTCTTTTGTTTGGCTGTAATGATTATACCTTAATATGCTTATTAATAAATTTTAAAGAAAATTGCTTTATTTTGGCGGCCATATTGGATTTTTGGTACTGGAAAAATCATTTAATGGGTAAATTGTGATACAATTGTGTTTGGCAACTCAGTAAACCTAAAAATTGACACAAAATTTATTGTAATTTTACCCTACAAGTCAAAATGTACCTTGTAATATGTTGTGGAAGTCATTTTGGTGGCCATTTTGGATATCTCAAAATACTCAATAGTGCAGATTTTACATCATTTTTAAAGATTAAGAATCAATCAAGAACAATAATTGTGAGGACTCCATTTTACAGTCCAGCCAAAAATCAAGGTTGTTCCCACAGACTATATCGACAATTCAGACATGTTCGAGGCACTGATCGGCAGGGTATTGTTTTTGACCGATTTCTTTCTTCAGGGCCACCTCCCATTTATGTCACCTGACCCCTGACCCCTCAAAGGTCACGTAGGGGTCACGGGGTCAAAAACTTGATTTTCACGAAAAAAAAATTCAACTCAACTACGTAACAAGGTTTGGTCATGAACATGAAACGTCTTGACATTGTCCACAAAAGTTATTTGATGAAAAAAATATTTGGGGTCAAATGTGGTCACAGGGGTCAAATAAAAAAGGTCAAATTTTCAACTTGTCCGATTTCGACGTTTGAAGTGTCAAATTGTTCGTCTTTGATCAACGATCAAACGTGTCAATAGTGACTCCGTCGTCCGACCCTTCCTTGGGGGTCAAAGGTCAAAAGAAAGGTCTATGGAATGGTCAAATTATCAACTTTTTCCGATTTCGAAGGTTAAGGTATCAAATTGTTCGTCTTGGACCAGCGATCAAAAGTGTCCATGATGACCCCGTCATATGACCTTTTCTTGGGGGGTTAAAGGTCAAAAAAGGTCAAATTTTCAACTTTGTCCGATTTCAAAGGTTGAGGTGTCAAATTGTTCGTCTTGGATCAGCGATCAAGTGTCCATGGTGACCCCATTGATCGACCTTTCCTTGGGGGTCAAAGGTCAAAAGAGAGGTCAAATCTTCAACTTTGTCTAATTTCAAATATAAAGGAGTCAAATTGTTAGTCTTGGACCAGCGACCAAAATTGTCAATATCCCAAGGTGAAAGGTCGGACAACGGGGTCACACCCGTTGTCCGACCTTTCCCTGGGGGAAAAGGTCATAAGAAAGGTCAAATTATGATTCATGCATGCAGAGGTCATACAAAAAAAGGATAATCGACAGGGTTCCTGTCTCTTCAGAGACAGGTCTTTGTCTAGTTCTTTTTCTTTTTTAACTTGGCATTTGTTTAGCCGACATTTACCTACCAAGGCTCCCAGTCATACCGACATATGACATCATTGTTTGCAAGGTGGACAAGTCTCCGGGACCCGCATATGATTTAAAGAACAAAGTCCAGATATGCATTGATTGAGATGTGTGGCCCCAAATTTGTAAATGTAAGCATAAGCTTCTTAGTTAAATCTTTGCTGTGATGATTCACTTCCATTAACCCTCGTCTTCCTGAGCCTTTTAAGTGTAACACGTCTTCATGAAGGGGGTGGGGTGGAACAACCCCCTGTGATTTTGAAATTGGGACTTATATTGATTGATACTCTAGTATAGGGTTGGGTCTCCTCTTTCCATTAATACCAAAATCATGAAAATAGTTCGAGGCGTTACGTAATTATGACGTCACAAAGTATTTCCGGGCCGAAAAAAATTGCCACTTTTTTTAATGTTTGTGTTAAACAATGTTCAGTTTTGAACACTAATGTTCATTATTGTCATTTTGAACACGAATTTCAAAAGAACACATGCGTTCTTTCGAAATACGTGTACATTAACCCTTATTCTCCTAAGCTATTTTTTTGAAACACGTTTTGCGAAGGGGGTGGGGTTGTTACGTAATTATGACGTCATAAAGTTCTTTCGGATTGGAAAATCAGGCAAAATTCAATTATGGCAAAAATGGCCACCAAAATCAAAATGTTGCTATAAAAGTTCTAAATAACGGATTTTCGTCGGATTTGTTTGCTAATTAAGATTGGAAATGATGATTCTAACATGTTTTGTAAGTTTGAGTCTTATAGCATGCATATTTTTTTCAAAATGGCGACTTTAAAATTTCAGGGATTTACACCCCAACTTTGACGGCCTACCTTAACTTCACTTTAGGTGCTAACCCCCTATTTTTTTCATGTAAAAGGATGTAAAAGTGATTACCTAAATGCCTGGGGCCGGTTGCTTTTGCGTTTTTATGAAGCGGGGGAAAACCCTTGGTGGGGGTGCAACACCCCCCTCTCCCTTCTTAGGAGAATAAGGGTTAATGTTAAATGTGAAGTATTCATTTATTTTTGACAATTTGAACACATGTCTGGTGTTAAAAAAGTGTAACAAGTTTGAACACGTGTAACGTGTTCTCTACCATTTGCAGTGTACTAATAATGTCAATGATATTTAAAGGTCATATTTATTCTACAATCACTACGCCAAAAAGTACATCTTGAAAGAGTAACAATCAAAAAATAACACAACAGATATATACCCCTAAAGCCGCAGCAACTCCTATTGACAACATATAAACCAACAGTCACTATTAAAGTAACCCTAGTTCTACGAACCCCCCCCCCCCCCCCCCCCCACCCCCCTCTTCTTCCGATATTTTGAGGAAAAACATATTAGTTAGGAAGAAAAATAAGACCCAGTACTAAACGACAAACTACCCTGGAAATTAATCCTTTGTTTATTTAAACTAAAAAGGGCAGTGTTCGTTCAAAGTTCAGAGATATAATGGGTATAAATCCATATTGTTTTCAATAAAAAGAAAACACATTTTGGTAGTTATGACGATCATACAATAACGGATGACCTTTATTGTTGTACCCATGGAAAGTGGAACTAATGCCTTTTAATTATTACCTATACGTGATGAAAAAAAACAAATTCCACAAATGAAGAGTGTAAACGTTGAGAAAAACAATTTTAATGATCTAAACACTTGTCTATTTCAACAAAGGCCTTGCCAAATGGCACAATGTAAATTTATCATGAGAAACCAAGCTAAACATTTATCAATAGGGAAAAAAGTATATAAATAATTCAATTACTGAGTCAGTAGTACTGACCCAAAACATTTTAGGAACATTAGATTAATCCTAGCTAGAATGCGAGGTGAAAAAAACAAATTCCACAAATGAAGAGTGTAAACGTTGAGAAAAACAATTTTAATGATCTAAACACTTGTCTATTTCAACAAAGGCCTTGCCAAATGGACCAATGTAAATTCATCATGAGAAACCAAGCTAAACATTTATCAATAGGGAAAAAACGTATATGAATAATTCAACTACTGAGTCAGTAGTACTGACCCAAAACATTTTGTGAACATTAGATTAATTCTAGCTAGTTTCACTATATATCATTACTTGCGTTGCACGTTATGTTGCGCTTAAAATGGGTGGTTAAATCGATGTGAATAAAATTTTATCGATGTAGAACCGATTTTTAAAACGAAAATTGTGCATACGAGTTAGTTTAAAAATAGCATTTTTTTGTTTAGCTTTTTTAGGAAAATTAGTAAAGGGGTCTATGGTAAATGTGCCAAAAGTGCCATTATTTAATGTTGATTCAAAAACGTCTCCCTGAAATTTTGTGTCATTTTTTTCCAATAAAATTTACGCAAAAGTATGTTTTTCAATTAACAAAATTAAACTCTGGGGTCACCGACCTATTTTTTACGAAAAATTAGAACATTTTTTGGCTTCAAAACACTATTCTGCGTAAACTGCGCATGCGTGTTGCTCCACTTGCAAAATCAAAACAAGTGCGACCTAGTACGCATGGACCAGATACCTTACAGCATGCACGCTATTATCGCAAACGTGGCGTACATGCAGGTCATATACGTTAAACCAGGGAGGGGGGGCAGAATTGCGGATTTCGAATAAAATTAATCCTCCCATTAACTCGATGTTGAAATGAAAATCAAACCAGTTCCGTTTAAGTCAGAGGGCCGGTTCCGGTCAATCATTGATGCGGTCCCTAAGATGGCATCTGTTTTGTGTAGATATGAAAAAAGACATGATGAGAATTATATTTAATAACCCTCGTCTTCCTGAACCTTTTTTTAACTCGTCTTCCTTGGGAGAGTGGTTACCACCCCCTCCTCTGTTATATTTAAATTGGAACCCTTTAAGTTATAGGGGAGGGTGGGGCGAGTTCCCCCCCCCCTTTTTTGTGTTCAAACGCCCCTGAATTAGAGAGGTTAAGGTATAGAAACTTTTCCTGTTAACACAAGATAGATATGTTCCCTAGCTATGTTTACCGTAAATACTAAGACTCT
>JXSR01S068191.1:108878-137239 GCA_000969725.1 Ophiothrix spiculata | reverse complement strand
AGTAATTGATCTAATCTAAAGATGCACTAACACAAGGCAAGTGATAGGTTAATGTGCATGATAGTTTGAATGTGTAAGTTTGATGCGCGCGTAAGTTTGTCCTTGAATATAAGGTAAAATGATGCAGTTATAAATAGTTATATAAGGTAAAATGATGCAGTTATAAAGAGTTTTTCAGAACCAGTATATAGTTATTCAAAACCTACAGCTTCTTCAAAAGAGCTATTTACGGGGTTTTTCTGAAGTTGGTTGAAAGTATTTGAAATAACCTCATGGGGTTTTAACACACTTTAATTTATAAATACAGTGTACAATATCTAACATGGCATGTATAGACAAAAAAGTAGATATTTCTATAACACATCCAATTTCATTTCAATCCATGATAGGTTGAATTTACATTGAATCATATATACTCTATAGACCACGTATACATAAATAGCCAATTAACACACATATCAATATGCCCATACGGGAAAGAAATTAGTCCATATTTTTGTCACAACATGTCAAATCATGTCAAATATTCAAATAAACTTATGTTCAAGGTTTGTGCATGTGGTAGCAACAAATTAGCAAAAACAGTAATACCAACATCGTGAAAGGTTATAATGAATGATTCATGCACAAAATAAATTAATCTCTTACACAACACAAAAACACCAGTTCATCATGTTGTAGAATACAAGGGATATGCTACAGATCTCACAACAGAGTCTGATTGCTATTATTTCAAGGTTTATAGAGTATACAAACAACTTGGATGCCTTGAACCAAATAAGATGATGACTACAAAATAAATAACACTCAACCTTGCAGGCAAATAAATCATAAACAAATAACACATTGATATACAACACCTTCCCCTGTCTTCATAATCTTATTACTAAGATGCACACATTTAAGAGCCTACCTAAGGACACAATCCAATGTGATAAACTCAAATGAGTATTCACTGCCAGGACCATATATTCATGAAAAGTTCAATGGAATAGTCGCATTATCAATGTAGTCTGAGCCTTTTAACCCATAGTTAAATTACACCCTTTCAAACATGCTTATTTACATGCTTATTTGTATTTGTGATTTATAGACACACTCAAGGTCTGTTAAGTAATATGTTACAGTTGAACTGAAAGCAGTTTGGTGATTTCTATAATGAATTTAATTATTTACTGTTATGAAACACAAGTTTAATTCTAACTGAAGACATATTTAAAGCACATAAATTGTTCATTAGTATAATTTGTATTTCACATGAATCAATGATTTGCCAAACCTAAAAAGCACCTTACCATAACCGTTATAAATGCACTGATTTCATATAAAGGATATCTTTATACCGTACTTAGTAAAGAAAACTTTATCTAAACTAGTATCAAACAGCTTAAGAGCAATAATGGAATCTTACCAACAAGTTAAATGTGATTATATGGTCAAACTCTAATGCAGCTTAAGTCACAGCTAGGCCACTTTGGCAAAATGTGCTGACCAGGTCATCAGCTGAAAACATTTCCTATGACAACAGCACTGCTAAAGGTATTTACAAATATTTCATTATTTATGTTGTTGGTAATATTTAATATAATTATTTATATAAGACTTTTGTATAATACTATGAAACTGTGTATTGTACATTTTTACGAAAGTACCAGGATGCGTTCAATATTCTAAAAAATATTGTACACATCCGGGCACCTTTCCAAAAATATTTTTAGCTGCTCTGAGCTGAAGGTCGGAAAATGATTTTATGCCAATTAATTATTTTGTAAAGCCTAATATGAATAATAATAATAATATTGAATGGCTTGTACTTGCTAAAAATATTTTACTTGTCGACTCGTGCAATATTTTTTAGCTTGTACAATTTTTTACCACCCTCAAAGCCATTTAGTATTATTTTATTATCTAATGAAATGGGTATACAGGGTGTCAACTACTGATAAGTACTGTGTTTCAAAAAAAAATACAATCAACATTTTGCTTAACACAAACATATATTATACAATAGTGGTTATGTCTTTACATGTTCTGTGAGTTTTATCAAAATGTTGCTTTGTTTGATTATGCACATGTAATCATTCCTACACCTCTTTGGGTGATGTTACCTGTCAAAGGTATTGGTAGACTCACCAGGTATACACTGTATGCAGCGCAATTAGAGTAAAGTTTCTTGCCCAAGGAAACAAGGAGACGTAAACTGCCTGGCCCGGGGCTTGAACCCACAACCTCTGTATTACGAGACCCGTGCTCTAACAGCTCGCCTAGTGAAACACCATCAGTCATAATTTTATTGGTTGACAAGATATATCCTTCAATCTTGCTATGTATTCAGATGATTACCTACAAGTTTTCTGATAATACAGCTTCCTAATTGTAAAGATTTTGTTTTATTTTTCTCATAATTAAGCTTGTGAATGTGGATATCTGACTTATTTTTTCACATAGAAACATAAAAAGTAGAACAAGATCATTACAATCACAAACACTTTCACTTGCTAACTTGCTTAGTTCGAGTGGTGAAACAGTGTGCTTTCTTTCATATTTCACCAATAATTTTGACACGGAAATATCATCCTAATGTTTGAAAATACTAAATTGTACTGTTGTCGAGGACACATAAAATTACTTTGAAAAATTAAACTCATACCCTAGTTAAAGGCCATCATATTTATTTTAGGTCACAGAAAAGAAATTAATAATTAAGGAAAACAGTTCATTGTGTTTAATCCAATATTAATTTGATCTTAAAGAAAACATGTTCGATAAAAGTTCTAATGCATATTTTGAAACATTTTTTCTTACAATTAAATTTCTTAAAAAGTAGTGTATTTCACCCCATTTATTGAGACAAAATCAAAATTTACTGTGAGAAAGTGACAATATTAGATTGCGCCCTGGGTTTTAATCAAAGTGTTCAATTGCATTCAGTTCATACACCAGTTACCACAATATGTCTCTAAAGTGACCTTTAGCGTGTGCTTAAATCACTAGTCAAAATAAGCATGTTTGAAAAGCTGTAATTTAACTATCGTTCAAAAAGCTTGGTCTACATATCTTGTCTGTAATGCGACTATTGAAACTAACATCGCATCATTATACAGCCCTGGCGATGAGTACTCATTTAAAGTTTATCACATTGGATTTTGTCCTTAGGCAAGCTCTTAAATGTGTGCATATCTTAGTAATAAGATTATGAAGACTGATGGAGGTGTTGTATATCGATGTATTATTTGTTTATGATTTATTTGCCTTTAAGGTTGAGTGTTATATATTTTGTATTCATCATCTTATTTGGGTCTTTGTGGACATGTTGTATGATTTTGATTGCATGTACATTAATATGTATAATACAAAATGCATATTGCATACTGTCTAGGTCTGAAGGCGATAGATATAGATTTATTGTGCTTGTGATGTTGACGTTTTATTTACTCTTCCTTGCAAGGGGATCTTATATATGGTCTTATTTGTTTTATGATGAGACTTGATCATATTTCTTTCAGTATCTTTATACGTGTCTGACAAATATGTATCTAGAACTATAAGACTAAAATACTAAAATAAATATGTGAATTTGTCTTGGGGATGTGATATTGTAATCAGCTGTTAATCATGTGGTTTAATATCTGGATATCTTAAATATATTGCAATCTCAATATGTCATGTGATGTGTTAGAATTCACTGTGTTAAGATTTGATGTTTTTATTTCATCCTATGTGAGACGCGAGAATACAGGACACTGTTGTTTTTTACACACAAACACATTGTTTTTTATTTCATCGTATATTGTGTCATTACATGTGTCTCAATCTTCAAAAGAATGCTACTTTAAAATTTTTCTTCTAGGAAAACATGGTATACTGCTAATATTTGATGAAAATTGTAAAGCTTAAAATTGGATCATACGTTCCATCAAATATGCATCGGAGAAACTAGGATTTAATACACACATTCAGCGTTTGATGTATTAGCCATGTTTAAGTATGTCACACATATAGATGCTTACTTTCGTCAAGTTAGTCTCTTAGGATTTATCCTCCAATCTTTATTGAATTTGTTAGAATGTAGATGTGGGGTTAACTGTGTTAGTAGATGATAAAATTACACAAGCTAGATTTCAGGGAATAATTTATATCGGAAGGAAGGATATAATTATGCTGTACTTGAATACCTAATTTTACAAAGTACTATAGTATGTTAAAGGTATTGATGGCTATGATTATCTAGACATTGGTACTTACGATGATTGAATGTTATGAAATTCCTAACATTTTTACAATGCTTTTCCCACTGCATTGTTTTGTTTCTAAAGGTATTTCTCTCTTATTTACAAATATTTTTTAAACTTTTCTGAAAAGGAAGCTTTAGATTCTAATGAACATAGAATGTGTAATCATACAACAGAAATTGTAGAACAAGATCTTTACAATCACAATGTTTTTTCTTCCTTACTAACATCACACCAGAGTTACAGATGTTACATAAAATTTTGAAAATGAAATGTTGATCTAAAGTATTGGGTTAATCCTATTGAATTGCACCTAAAGTTACTTTGTAAAATAAGACCTTAAAGCAGTACTACAAAGCGTTATAATGAAGCCCCCTTTGTCATCCATGACTTTTGATTTTTTAGCTTATTTGTTTTTGGTATATATTAATATCCTCCAAACGATTTGGCTCAAATGTGCTTACTTTTTCTGTTATGGATCATATGTTGAATTAAATTCCCCATGTATTAGTATAGGAAAGCATGCATGAAAGTTTTATCAATTTTCTTGTGGCATAATAAGTTTTTGACAAAATACAATTGAAAACGCTTTTAGATAAAAATCTTATAGTATTGCTTTAACTAGAGGGGAGCGTGGCCGAGCGGTTAGAGCACGGGTATCGTAATATAGAGATTGTGGGTTCGAGCCCCGGGCCGGGCTGTTTTTGTCTCCTTGTTTCCTTGAGCAAGAAACTTTACTCTACTTGCTCCGTGGTTGGACAGTCACGTAAAGCTGTGGGTCCCCTGTACGAATAGACTCCTTCATGGGGTATGCATGTGGACTTCGTAGAAGCTTGATTGTTTGAATATTCTGTTCCCAATTTTCAAGGAGCTTATTTAGAAGATAGACATTTAATAGTTAAAAATTGAGGTTTATTTCATTCCAAGTATCTGGTCAAAATCCAAATTCCCCATGAGAAAGTAAAGGTACTAAAATGTGCCATAAGTTAATAATCAAATTGTTCAACAGCATTTAGTTCATACACCAGTTACCACAAAACATCTCTAAACTGACCTTTAACGTGTGCATAATTCACTAGTCAAAATAAGCATGTTTGAAAGCTGTAATTTAACTATGGTTTAGAAGGCACAGTCTACATTGGTAATGCGACTATTGAATTTAACATTGCATCAATATATATATAGCCCTGGCAGTGAATACTCATTTGAGTTTATCACATTGGATTTTGTCCTTAAGCGGGTTCTTAAATGTGTGCATTTCTTGGTAATAAGATTATGAAGACTGATGAAGGTTTTGTATATCAAAATGTTATTTGTTTATGATTTGTATGCCTTTAAGGTTGAGTGTTTTATTTTATGTGCATCAACTTATTTGGGTTCAAGGTATTGAAAGTCTTTGCAGAGATGTATGATTTTAATTGCATGTACATTGATATGTATAATTCAAAATGCAAATTGCATATTGTCTAAGTCTGAAAGCTACAGATATGGATTTATTGTTTGCTATGGGATCTTGTTTTTATTGCAGATTTGAGTTTTGTCTTCTTTGATTGATAAGATTTGAGCATTATATTTTTTAGTCTGCATTGGTGTCTGAAGAATATATATGTCTGGAACACTCAGACTTTTTAAAGTACTAAAATAAATTTATATGTAGTTGCCTTAGGATGTGATTTTGTAATTAGCTTCTTGAAATTGATTGTCTGTACATATTGTAAGCTCTGCACAACTAAGTAAAAATGCAGTATATGCAGTATGTGCATTTATAAAGCAAAGCAAATACTTCCATTAAGCATGCAATTTCACTTCAATCCACCCCCATGCAAAAAGGTTGTATTTACATTATGTTTGATATAGTAGATACTGCATATTATTTAAGTTATTGCAAGAGAATTGATCGTCTGCTTATTAGGCAGGATTTCTCCAGGGGAAAAGGAAGTAACTTGTAATATATCTGCAATCCACATACTACGTTTTTGCTTTATATATTATGTGTTGTGTTTGAATCAATGATTCAATGTTATTCAATGTTTTTATCTCATCTTATATTTTACTATAAGCTCTGTCTCCATGCTTAAAGATTACTCTTTAAATAAACGTTTCCAGGAAAAACAGCCTATATTCCTAATATTTTGTGACAAAAATAAAGTTCAAAAGCTACTTAAAATGAATGATGCATTAATGCTGTCAGTTGAATCAAACATTGCTTCTAATATGCATCAGAGAAACTAGGATTTCATGCACACATTCAACGTTTGATGTATTAGCCATGTTTAAGTATGTCACACATATAGATGCTTACTTTCGTCAAGTTAGTCTCTTAGGATTTATCCTTCAATCTTTATTGAATTGGGTAGAATGTAGATGTGGGGTTAACTGTGTTAGTAGATGATAAAATTACACATACTAGATTTCAGGGGAATATGTTATATTGGAAGTAAGGATATAATTATGCCAGGTTTGCATTTGTGATTTGACAAAGTGTTTTTCGAATTTGTTAAAGGTATTGGTGGTATGTTACGTATGTTTTGAAAATTTAAGTGATGATATCATGAAACAATCAAGATTTGTGCAAAGTACTATTTTGTATTATTTCAAAGGGAATAGTACAGATTGTTTTTCTCCATGTTAATAAACAAGGCCACAAGGTCACAATACCTAGTGTAATTGTTTTAATTTCACATCTTGCAAAAAGCATCAATTATAAATAATAACTAATAATAATAACTGGTTTTTGTATAGCGATTTTCCATTTATATCAAACTGCTCATGATTCGCTGCTCACAATTGCCACAGTGTATGTACAAATTCCTCAGCATATTTGAATCCAAGTGAAACCTCTCGGTGTGTTCAGCCAGCTGAAGTAGCAAAATGACTTAAATTGAAGAGTACAAATATACAGGCTTGATTTTACAATGAAAACATGTATATAAAACAGCTGTTTTGACGAATGTTTCATCCAGTGGCGTAGCCAGAAGGGGGCAAGGGGGGGGGGGCCCCCATTGAAAGAAGCCTTGCCTCCTCCTTGCCCCCCTGAAAAAATCATGAAAACTATAGGTGAGATTGAAATAACATAGTACACTCCTTTTTTTAGCATATAGCATGCCCCCAAATGGTCTATTTTTTCACTCCAGTGCCATCAGTTCATACTAAATTGCTATCTTTTTTCGTAATTGTAACAAAAAAGTTTAAAAATTTTGCGCGCGCTTTGCGCGCAAGTACAAATCATAGCAATTTAGTGCTGAAGTTGCAAAATTTACTTCTAAAAATAAGGAAATGTACTCCTTTACAAAAAAAACACGTTATTTTTTACATAAAAAGCTATGGTAAAAAAAATGGGGTGTATCATTTTGTGTCTACTCATTTGGGGAGTTGCCCCCCTTCAAAATATCTTTGCCCCGCCTTGCCCCCCTTGATGAAAATGTCTGGCTACGCCACTGGTTTCATCTGCAAGAAGTCTGACAGCGGAAGAGGAATGACTAAAGTTGAAGCATTACCAATATTTTAATTATTTGATGGTAGTGATCAACACTCTTTTTTCTGTTGTTACCGTTAGAAAATAACCACACATTATCACTTGCTTTAGTAATACACGACTAGGAATTAATTGCAATGATGAATGCTTTATCGATGCAATTTATGCATTAATTGACAAAATTAGATGTTTAGCACAAATGATTTTTTTTTTCATTCAAGCTACAAATGCAATATGTGCAAATACTAGATAAATGTGTATTGTGCAGTACTGTTTTATGGTACAACTACCCCAATAGTGGGCAAAATGTATAGTGCACATATGTTGAATTTGTGTATATTTCATATGTAATTTCTTATAATATTTTGTCTAGCAATTTTAGCATATAGTCAAATGTAGGAAATAATTATTTTATGTTACAGTAGGTTAGTAAATATAGAAAATTATGGATCAAAATGTGGCATTTGTAAGGCACAATAAGGTTTTAGTAACAAAATTGAAATGACAATTGCCAACATCTTGATTCATCTTGTTATATATATTTTTGAAAAAATATGGCGGAGTAGTTTGCTCACGTTTCAAATACTGTTGCCAACTCGAGAGAATAATGTCATGGTGCTATGTAGAATTTCATAGTGTTTTTTTCCACGAGGGGTTGTTAACATCATGCCTTAAATTGCACATTTACATGTTTTAGATATCGATCTTTGAGCTAGAAATCGTAATTACTACCTGTTCATTTATATTGCATAAAAGCCCGACAAATATCCACATTTATGAGATTCTTTTGTTTCTCATCCAGCATAGCAGAATTCCGTATAATTGATTTATATTTGAAACGGCAAGCTTGGCAGTAACGGAATGAAAGTTTCATTTGCTGTTCCCAAATGAAATGTAATGGATTTACTTGCTGTAAAATTTGATCTCAATTCATGCGTAAATTGCAAATAGGAGGACACAGAATGCTGTACAGTGTTTGAAAGAAGAGAATTGTAATTACAGAATCCAATATTGGTCATAATCATCTGTATCATTTAATTATGTTCATCTAAAATCAGTGCCAAGCCGCATTGCTAACCCTACAGGTGATGAAAAAGAAAATTGATGCCAAGCTGTTGTTTCCAAAGTAGTGTCTCTGTTTCTTGTACAGATTTTGTTTATTGCTTTTGTATATTATATATTTTTGTTGCTAAGTTTTGTTTTTATAAAGCGCTGTGATTTCTGTTAGAGCGCTATATAAATGTTCCTTTATTATTATTATTATATTACATACTATTAAAAATTTGACTGCTGACAAGTGAAATTCCAGCCATCACAAGAAAATCTGGACTGTTTTTGGTTCAGCATTGTGCAAAAAATCTGATTTGTTTTTCCCATTTCTGGAATAAATATTATTGTTAAGGAATTGGTGAAGAGTAGTCATCCAGTTGAGTTTCAAATAAAAAATAAGATAAATTAAATACTGGAAATAAAACTATAGCACTTTCATTGTGTCTGGAACCTCCAGACTTCATCAGGCCACTGATTGATTGTTTGTTAAGACTTGGTTTTCTTAGTGAATAATAATCATCTAAAAATGGTTGAGATAGAATATCTGAAAGACAAAACGTCACCAAAATTTCCACTTTATACTATTTTCATTGGACACTGCTGTGTATTTTAAGAGCTCCTTGTTGCACACACACATATATGGTGATTATATATAATTGATAACTTCCCAACAATGTCTTCATCGGTCTGCACTATCTCTGAAATTGAACTTGAATGCTTTAACTGGGAATTTAGTGTGGTCCGGTTGACAGGGAAATTGCTTTGATATCAAGTTGTCATCATTGATGCCATGATCATCCTCATATGCATCATACAACATGATTGACAATAGGAGCATCATATCATTACACTTATTACTACAACTTAACTGTCAAGTTATGGAAACACAATGATGTAGCAAACTACTAGTCTTACATTTTTAAAATGTTATTTAAAAGGGTTTCTATTTTAAGCTTCTTATATTATCAATGACATTGAACCATTCAGTATGCTTCTAAAATTAAAACTAGCCATCTTTCATACTTAATTGATGATAAGTGCAGCTGCGGTGAACCTATTAAGGTGTATCAACTGCTAATACTCACAGCTATTCATATCAGTTGCATTTTTAAATGCCACTGATGTGGCATTCACAAAAAGAAATGTTTAAAAACATTTCGTTTGCAAATTTTCTCGTTTTTGGAGATCTTATGGTTATATTAATTAAACAAAGTAAGAATAAAGACAAAACAAAACATCAAAACAATGAATGACTTGTTTTAATGTATTGTCCTGTATAAAATTCAATCGCTGTGAGCTGTGTGTGTAGTGTGTACTGGTTGCTGCAATAACAAATCACCTTGGCTTCCAATGGCATCAAGGAACCTAAAGATGCTGAGCTAACTTGACTGCTAAGAAGCTCATAATTCCCTTTTCACCTTTAAGATATTCATTATTCATATGCAAAAGAAACAAAGCTATAATATAAATATTGTCATAAAATTAATTGATGGGGCAAAGTTAAAGCATCTTGATGCGAAGGTCATAGAAAGTTATTAGCCTCCTTCCAATGAACCACATAGACTACCAAGGTTCAGTAAGGTTAGAAACTCATCTGCTACTGTCTGATGATGGGAACACCACCTATAATATTTTAGATGTAACATCTGTATTATTTTTAAGGGTGAGGGGAGGTACTTAGTACCAAAGTGGTTATAGCATATTTTCAACTAAAGTAATCTACCAAATACTATATTACAAATTTTAAATCAAATTCATATAAAAGTTCCCACTTTTGGCACAAATTTTCTGAGGTTTGTAGAAAAAATAACAAAATTAGCACCATGGTGAAAATGGTTAAAAAATTAAAAAGATACTCATGAAAGTACCAAAAAAGGGACCAATTGAGATACCAGACTGCCTGATTGACCATTTTTTGTTGTTTTTGGGCATGTCTTGTGTTATGAATGTGTGTTTTGTATCTTTTAGGCCATACTCTTTTATCGTGTGTAACTTAGGCCCTACTTAGGGGATGGCCCTTCGGGCCTTACTGGCCTTTTGCCATCTCCTCAATACCATTCTTTTGTTGTGTTTTTAACATACTGTTTGTTTATTCTAAGTTGTTTTGAATGTGCTTTTGAATGTGCTATTGAATGTGTTATTGAAATAAATTTTGAATTTGAATTTGAATTTGAATTTGATTTTACTAGCCATGTTTGAGGTATGATGTCCAATACCAAAATATGTAACGGCACATCCATATCAAAACCAAACTTGACTAACCCAGATAGATGGACGACTAAAAGATATATTTTACAAAGTAATGGTAATGGCCCATGGTTATTCAGCATATCAAGTCAATAGAATTCCGAACATAGATATGTCAATTTTCCTTTTCAGTGTTTGAGTTGGTGTCTCTAAAGAAGCTTTTGTCAAATTTTGTGTCAAATAGGTATATGCATTTCTTCTAGCTTCTACCTACCTTTATATTGGTATGCTGCTTAAAATGTCTTACATAGAAATGAGATTTTGTAACATAGCCAGTTTTGACCTTGACCATTTGACTATTGGCAGAATAATTGGTGTGCAATGTTGTGGACTTAATATGGATATTTGTGCAAGAATTCAAGTGTTTGTTTTTTCTATTAATTCATTTACCAAGAATTACATGCTGGCACTGTAGACATCAATTTGCTGTATGAGTTAATAGCACAAGGATTATCCCCTTATAAAACTTGTTTTGAGTGAATCAATTTGCTAAAATAGTTCCAACTGTTGGATACATTCATTTGATATTTTTGGATGTAATTGTGAAAACATTAGGAAAGATCTGACCAAATAACAGTTGGTTTGGTCAGAAGATTACATATTTTGCATCAACAATGATGATTGGTTGGCATGGTAACAAGAAACACTCAGACCGTGCAGTCAATTGTAATGAGAATTTATGAATTTGTAATTGTTGCCTACTTTATTACAAGACCTATGATTTGCTAATTTTCCAATTGATATCTATGAAATGAAATAAATCTGATTCTTTTTAAAACCATGCTTACAGATAAATAAAATAAATAAATTTAAAACCATGCTTACAGATAAATAAAATAAATAAATATGTAAATAAAATAAATATATGTTCATATTTATATAAAAATAAAATAATTAATATGCTTTGGGTTTACCAAAGGTCTGTGAACCCAAACCATTTAATAATCTCCGGTATTCATGAACATTTATGGATAACTATAATACTTGATACCATATTATACAAGCGAATTAGATAGCAAACTATTTGTAGCTGAAATTTACTACTATGCCCATAATTTGACATTTACATAGTTGATTACACACAACATTTTGCCATTTGGCTGATGTCGTTATCTGTGATATGTTTACCGACCTTTCATGGAGGAGTTTATATGAAATTTAAAACATGTTTTCAAAATTAGTTATGACATGTGTTTTGAGAAAACATAGTTTGCTCTCAGTGTACCTTTTTGAGTGGTTGTAAAAGTTAATTTGTAAAGATTTCTTCCAGATCATATGCAATTCTGAAACTCTAGCTTGCAAATTACAGACCCACGGTGTAGGACAATAGCATAATTGATATTGCCTTATCCTCAGTAGTGATGTTCAAACATACCAGCAATATAAGCTAATATACTATACATAAAGAAAAAAACATTCAGTTTAATTGAAAATAAATTAGTAAACTTGTGTTTGCCGATCAAAGTTAAAAAGCTCAGACAATAAACACTCTTCGTCTTAGCAGGAGTTATATAAGATCCTTTATCTGTGGTGATGAATTATACAATTCAGGTTTCATTTTGAGTGAGTGGCTATTGAATATCAGAAAGTAATAAGATCAAAGGACTTTGTGACATTGATGAGGTATTGACTTGCATCATTGAAAACTGGATTTACCATAGCTTGCCTGGGAATATCTTGTTGTTAAAATCAAAAGAAACTGACTTTTGTGTATCAATTTATTCAAAAGAGTGAAATGATTATCCATTATTAAATATTCAAGAGAGTGAAAATAATATGCACGTTGATGTCACAAACTAATACAAAGATGTAGAAGAAAACAAATAAAATTTAGCCAAAAACAAACAGTGAAAAATCAAATTCCTCAGATTCTTGTTCATGGATGTGAAGTAAATATAGTGATTGCATTTGTTACATGATTGTTATCTATTATTAATGCTATAATGCTTTTTGAAATTCAAGTCATTTATCAAATATTTTTTCTTTTTCTTTTCCACGTATCAACCAACCTTGACTCTCCTCCTATTTGAATTGCTGCAGGTAAGTGCATTTGATTTTATTGATATTAACACATTTTAATATCCAAAATTTACACTTCATACAGGAAAATATACTTTGGATAGAGCAACAACGTAAGACATCGTGTAATGATGTGAAAAATGTTATAGATTAAGCACACATTTTTGTCACTTTGAAATCCTTAGATGTGCATAAAATCATATTTCTACTTCAAAAAATTCCAGGAAGCACAATTCCAAAAAAGTTACAAAACGCTTTCTGTGTTAATTCATGTACGAAAATAACTTCAATTTCAGCCACTTTTTCCAAATTGCTTTTTAGTGAACATTGATCAACAGGCTAGCTAGTACAACTATTATTCTAATTTTAGAATGGAATGAAATACTGGTTATGCAAGTGTTACAATATAGGTTAGGATGGTACAGTGTAAACTTGTAGGCCAAGTCTTATTTGATTATTATCACTGATTATTTTTCTTAAATTACAATTGATATTTCATATCTTAAATAATCTGAAAAATATCCTTTCGGTGTCAAAAACAACCCAAAATATATGATAGTGTCAGTTGTTCCGAGTAAGTAAATTTCTGGTTGTCTAGATTCAAATTTATTCTTGAACCCAAAATATATATTGACGGAGCACAATCAGATTTTAAAGAGATTTCAGTTAAAAAGTGATCCAACCAATTTGACTTTAAGAGCAACTTTGTATATAATTTGTTTGTGTATCAAGACATCTTTTTGCTCATATCACCAACCCAAAACATGTTTCATCAAAAAAGTTCAAGTGGATTATGAGTAATATTTTGCATTAAATGTAAAAAAAATTAAAAAATTGAAGTAATCAAACTCAGCTCCAATTTGTATTTGGTGCATACCAACAGGTTTGTTACTCTTACTAAAAATGGATGTTCTTTAAACATATATTGCCTTGGGGCCCTTGTAAAATTGGTCAAAATGACCTTGCCTGCCCTAAATCTTATTTTTGATACTGCTATCTTTTATACTAATATGGCTATAGATATATAGGATATATTGTGATTTAGTTTGGTTTGTTTGACCCAGTTCTAGCCATGGTGGCCGCATTCCTAAAATCACAGGTAAAAAGCAAACTATTCAAATGAAGTGAGGTAGAATTAATGGCCGTCTACTCGTATAATATAAACCTGCCAAATGGAGGAATTCTGACAGTAATAACATGACCTAAATCACATGGCTTGCTTAATGATGTACATTTTGTGACGTAGGTTAGTAGCAAAAAGCTTATTAAATGAACCTCAAGCAGATTGATGTAGTTTGGCTTGACTGGCTAAAATATCGTGCGATGACGCGGAAAATGGCAAAAACACTTTTTTGAAGGACATTATGACAATGTTGATAACGAGGTATTTAATAAATGATTATCAATTATGCTCCTGTCAATCTGTTGATTAGTCAGTTCACTGATTGGATTCGGAAGCTTCTGAGACAATTAAGGCCAAATTAACAATTACATGCGGTGCACACTTCTATTAAATAGAAGGAGATCCCACTTTCTGTAACTTATCAAGGACATTGAAAAAAAAATCATATTGTGTGTCCTCGTGAACTAAGTATTCATTGGTTAATGTTGGAGGTTTGGATTTCATTTTGAATATACAGTGTTGAAGGTGTTTTTTGGTCTAAACTATGTATTTACATACATGATGAGCTTTGAAGGTATGTAACTCAATGAATGCAAATTTATGAAATAAACTTAGGATGAGAAACACTGCAATAAAGTATAGTTGCCTGCCTGCCTATGTCGAGTGGTGCCATTGAATTGAGATGGTCTTCCAGATGTTCCTGTCTTTCATTGCTTGCTTGATGTCATCTGATTCAAGGCCAGTATCTTCCTTCAAGGTGTCAATGTAGGTCTTGTTGATACTCAATGCAGAAGTTGAGATACAATATCATTCCCTCTTGAGCTGTGTGCTGCAAATCTGAATCTTTGTTCTCTGATCTTGTCTGAGACTTTGGGCAGCTCCCCATAGAGTTCACTTTTGGTAGTGTGCTGCTTCTAGTGGATAGTTGAATACTATTATTCTGGTGTAGTACCAATCTACTTGCTTTTCAAGCTTAGGGTTAGAGTCCAGCTTTCGCACCCGTAGAGCAGTACAGTCTCTACTGTTGACATGAATAGGCATACTAGTACTAGACTATGCTCTTCAAATGGCAATAGATGATAATGAAGAAGATTTGGGATTCAAAACAGGTAAGAGAAGAAGCAGAAGAACAGGTCCAATGTGTAAAGTTACACTTCCTTTATACAGAAAATAAGACTTTAGCAATGGCTCACATTTCCATGTCTTAAAATCTGTGTTACTCATGGTAATGACACATACACAAAAGTACCCTAGTTTCAACAGAAATCTATTTGATGCAAGTCGTCAAATCTGTACTTTATCAATGACGTATACACATTCATGACTGGGTAATGGAGCAAATCCTATTTACTTTTTATGCAATAGTTAAGATTTGACATTCAAGCTGTTCACTTTTACCGCAACTTTCTTTATGTTGAAAATAAAATGCCCGGCGGGTGCCCGGATACCTAGCACATACTCATCTGTGTACTTGAGCTGTTTATCAAAAAATATTGAATAATTAAACAAAGGTAAAATGTACAAATAAGACAGAATGTATTGATAATGTAATTTGCAATTCCTGACTATGTTCATCATACAATGTTATCAACATCTCAAATGTGATTTAGGGATGTTGCGTCATAGTTATCAGATTGAACTACATATTGCTGAGGCAAGTGCACATTTTCCCTAACATTGATTGATCACTAAGTAAAATAGCAGAGAAAACTAAGACATACAAACATGTCTCCCAACATGGCAAATACTTTCTACTTGCATGGTTGTGGACAGACAATTATTTCAAGCTGTCAATTTTTCATATCTGGTGTGCAATAATTACAGGTTAATTTTAACTGTTAATTTACTTGTAATTAACTGTAGAAGCTTGAGTATTTATGACTGATTCAAGCTTCAGATCCTTAAAAAAACTTGTCACATTAATACATTTTTAATCGCTAATATTACTTTAGATAATGCTGACTTTGCACTGATTGATTGCCAGTTGATTATGTGATCAAATGTTTGTTTTCCCTTGTATGTAGAAAGTAGCCTTACATAATTGTTCATGCAGTAGTTATACACAACTAATTGCTGTAACTCCTGAAATTCAGCATGCATCTATCTATTTAGTGATGCTCCCATTTCCATCTGTTTAGAGCAGTATCTATGTACACTTTGAGATATACAAGGCGGAAGTAATTCTCCTAGGCATCTAAGTGTGGTGACCATTACATGCTCCATGCATTATTCAATGAGTTATGTGTATTAAGGGATATAAGGTTACTGGTACTTGAACTCGGTATTGGATAATGTCAACAAAAATATTGACTGAGCTGTCTTTCTGTTATTGATACGTTTTGGTGTAATCTATTTTTGGTCAACACAAGCTGCTATATATATTCCACACAGTTTAGACTATGGTCACAATACTTTATACGACCAGTTACGTACAGTGTTTAGTCCGTCTAGTTGGATCACGAGCAACAAGGGTGTTCCTGCGGTCCTTCTAGACGGATTAAACACTGTTCGTAACTATTCGTACAAAGCATTGTGATCATAGTCTTATTATTTTGGTTTTGTGTACAGTAATTCATACCCGGGAATTCATGCAATTGCTTTTGTCAAACAAGTAAATTCAGTCATGAATTAGTGGTTCATATAGAATTATTTTCCTGGGAATTAATTACAATGATGAATGCTTTATTGATCGATGCAATTTATTTTATGCATTGATTGACAAAATCAGATGTCTTGCACGAATGAAATTTTTGTTATACAAGTTACAAAGGCAATATGTGCAAATACTACATAAATGTACATACTGTGTACTACCGTTGTCAGGTAGGATTACCCCAACAATGGGCAAAATATACAGTACATGCATGTTGAATTTGTGTATATTCCATATGAAGTGTCTTATACGATTCATTCATATTTTGGCTAGCCATTGTAACATAATCAAGAGGAATGATTTGCTTGAAATAATGGTTCTGAGTTACAGCAGGGCTATAAAGATAGAAAAGTCTTTTTGTTTTTCATTACTGGAAACAGATAAATAGTAATAATGGAGTTGAATCAAAATGTAGCAATCAGGTTGTATTAAAAAATGGAAATTCACAATTGCCAACATCTGATTCATTTCTCTTGATGTCGCATATATTTCTGAATGAGATGTGGCTGAGTAGCTGGCTCACTTTCAAATACTGTTGCCAACTTGAGATTAAAGAGTCACAGTGCTTGTAGAATTTCATGGATATTTTCCCCATGAGGGGTTGTTGACAACTTGCCTTTTGCACATTTACATGTTTTAGATATTGATCTTATGAGCTAGAAATCGTAATTACTACCTGTCCGTTCATATTGCATAATAGCCCAACAAATATCCACATTTATGAGATTCTTTTGTTTCTCATCCAGCATAGCAGAATTCCATGTAATTGATTTATATTTGAAATGGGAAGCTTGGCAATAAAAGAATGAAAGTTTCATTTGCTGTTCTCAATGAAATGTAATGGATTTACTTGCGGTAAAATTTGATCTCAATTCATGTGTAAATTTGCAAATAGGAAAACATTGTATGGTATATGGTGTATGAAAGAAGAGAATTGTAATTACAGAATCCAATATTGGTCATAATCATCTGTATCATTTAATTATGTTCATCTAAAATCAGTGCCAAGCCGCATTTCTAACCCTTTATATGATGAATAGGAAAATCGATGCTTAGTGGCATATTACTAGCAATTTGAATTGAAATTCCAGGTATCAAGAAAATCTGGACTGCTTTTTTGTTGAAAAGATTCATCAGGAATGTCAGTCAAACATATTAGAATTTTCATAAATTAATTCCAATTGGAAACTCACTTGTTTTTCCATACGGTTTCGGCAGTCCATACTGCTGCCTTCCTCAAGCTGGATCAAATACCACCATAATCAACTGCGGAAGACTGCAGTATGGACTGGAGTTTCCAATTAATTTATGAATATTCTTTTTGTTTAGCATTGTGCAAGAAATCTGATCTGATTTGCTTTTTGTGTTTCTGGATCATAAATGATATTGTTAAGGCCTTGTTCTTTTAGTGAATAATGATCATCCAAAAATGGTTGAAAAGAATGCCCCAACATTTCCACATTATACTGTTCTCAGTGGACACTGCTGTGTATTTTTTAACAGCTCCATGCTGCACTCAAATGGTGACCATTGATAACTTCCCCACATTTCTTTCCATCATTCTTCATTACCTGTGAAATTTTAGAGCATCGAATTCTGTACAAGATACTTTAAAATTAAGGCACGTTGAAGCAAGTCATTCATTCTCACCAGGTATACTCTGTATGTATTGCCCCAAGAAGGAGCATTTGCATCAACCGGTCCACACTAATCACATGAATCATGACATTGATTTGAATTCCCCACTCAAAAAGTATTCAAGTGCCCAGTAAGTGTTCTGTAAATGCCGTGAGCTGTGTGTATAGCTTGGACTGGTTGCTGTAGTAAGTAAGACTATAATTATAGCATAGTCACTGGCAGCAAATAGCAGGGACAGCTCGCCAGTGCAATAGCTCGCTAGTCCAATTTGAAAATAGACTTGCTAGTCTGAACTTTAAATAAAAAAGGCTCGCTAGTCCGAATTTTTAAAACAGCTCGTCAGTCCGAATTTTAGAAACAGCTGGCTAGTTCAAATTTTAAAATAGGCTCGCTAGTCTGAATATAGAAATGGGTTTGCTAGTCTGACTTGCCTTTTTCAAGGTTATATTTTCCCCATTGAATAATGTTTTGGACTAGCGAGCCTTCGGACAAGTGAGCTCTCGGACTAGGGAGTTATCTAACTGGCAAGCAAACCCCAAAATAGCACCCATGACGGTTAACGTGGTAAGCTTACTGCTGAACTAACTTGACTTTTAAAAAGTTGAAAAATTCCATCTTCACCTTGAAAAAAATCATTATTCATCTGCAAAAGAAAACATAACTTCAATATCAATATTCTCATCAAAAATAATCATGATATGATAGTGAAGCTTACTGATGATCTAACTTGACTGCTAACAATCTGTTAAGTCACATCACAAAATTCCTCTCATTTTTTAAGATATTCTTTATTCATATAGCTTTAACATCAATATTCTCATAGAAATAATTGATGGGACATGCTTAAAGGCATCTTGGTATGAAGGCCATAGAAAGTAATTAGCCTCCTTCCAATGAACCACATGGACTACCAAGGTTAGAAACTCATCTGCTACTGTCTGATGATTGTAACACCATCTATTATATTTTGATATGTAATGCTTCTTTTGTAAGTAGATGGTAGGCTAAAAGATAACACAAAGGAATGGTGATGGGCCTTTTTATATTCCTCAGTGTGATATATCTGTATTTATTTCATTTATGTTTATATTTGCCAAAAGACATAGATAAACCTCTGTTTTAGTAGTAAGAATCTGCATGAATTTACTTATAGAAGGGAATGTTGATCCTTTGAGTTAGACACAAAATGTAAAGAAGTTTTGGTGAAATGTGTATGATATTTCCCCAGCCTACCTCTATTATGGTAAGCTGTTCAAAATGCTTTACATGGACATGAAATGAGTTTTTGTAATATAGCCAGTTTTGACCTTGACCAATTGACTATCGGTAGAATAATTTGTGTGCAATGAAGTGGACTTAATGTGGATATTTGTGCAAGAATTCAAGTGTATGTTTTTTCAATTAATTCATTTACCCAGAATTACATGCTGGCACTGTAGACATCAATTTGCTGTATGAGTTAATAATTAGCACAAGGATTATCCCCATCATAAAGACTTCTAAAACTCCTTTTGAGTGAATCCATTTACTAAACTTAATCCCAACTGTTGGATGCATTCATTTGATATTTTTGGATGTAATTGTGAAAACATTAGGAGAGATCTGACCAAATAATGGTTAGTTTGGTCAGAATATTACATATCGTGATCTTGGGTATGAGGCTGTTCTCTAAACATAATTATTGATGCTAAATATCAAGAAACAGCCAAAGATTTGTTTGTAAAACGCTCCTTTCACATCATAAATTGCATATAAATCAAAAGAAATTTGGAGTTTACATTAGATCTCCTGAAAAGACTTATTTTAAAAATTCAACTATAGGGGCAGATTTATCATTGTCAACAACAATAATTGAAAAAATCAAAGAATATCTAAATATTTTGATATGTAGGGTTATTGTTTTTATTACCACTAATGCTTCAAATGATGGACAAATCTCAAAATGCTTGAGGAAGTTTGGGGGATGATGCTGAACCTGTCCAATACCCCTTAAAGGGTTTGTAGAAGACCAATAGTAGAGTGGATACAGTAGTATTCAATTAGCACAGAGCAAGACTGTGATTTGATTAAACTTGGTGTTAATTTGCTACACCATGGAACCCATTGTTAGAGTTATTACAGGGTATCCTTGAATAAGTTCATCAGGTTTGTTACGAAACTATCCAACGTAAGTCAATCTACTGGTTTTGAATAATGAATCTTATTACAGGGTAGTTTTGCACTCCATAAATGGATTAAAATAATGTAAAATTTAACCAGAATTGAAGGTGATGTGGAACTTAAGCCATCATTTCTTGAACAATAAACCGCAAAAGCAAGGATAACCATTGTTTGTATTTTATATCATGGATATTTGCTTTTATTTTCCAAGGAATTTAGTGTTTTGTCTTTACGTTTGTGCCCCTTTTATGTCAAAATATTAAAAACAAAACAGATTCTCTATATGACTCTTGATAAGTTGAGTTAGATATTACATGCAATACAAATATGTGTGAACTTATCACCTCGTTGCTTATAGCTATAGACCTCTCAAGATCTGTGTCTGTGATCAGCAAGTGACTCATTTGTTTTTTCAATGTCATGATAAAAATGAATTGTCAATATGTTATGAAATGTGCTTTAAAAATGAAAACTTATTACTGAAGTTTTATCTCCCCATAAAAGTTTGTATACTGGGTTAAATAGAATTGATTAATATGACGTTTGGTTGATATGTCTCTCAAAATAAAAATACTCATTATTAAAAATACTTCCAATATTACAACAGCTACAAGGCAGTAAGCTTTTGGTATTGTTTTATTTTTAATCCATAGTGATATTGACTGCCATTGTGTCAAATATCATAGTTAAGTAGTTTAAAGAATATTTCTTTTTATTAAGTTATTATACAATGCCATGGAAGGTTATTTAAAATTCCAGTAGTATCTTTTATTTTAAGCCTTGTGATGTTAAGTGCAGATGACTATGTGGGACAAAACCAAAACTGGTGCAAATTTGATTAAAAAAATCTGCAAGCAACAATAAAGCTTGAATTATATGCGATGTATTATTTTAAGTGCAATTCTTATCTATTAATTAAATAAAACATCATTATTCAAATTTGTTCTCACCTAATATAAAAAAATGAATAAGTAAGTAACTAAAAATAGAATATTGATATAGTTTGGACTGGTAGAAAGAGGTCCATGAACCCAAATCATTTAATAATTTGTTGTATTAATAAACATTCTTAGATAACTAATATTACTGTTACCATATTATATACCTGATGTAGATAGCAAAGTATTTGTAGCTAAAATTTACCGCGATGCCCATAATTTGACATTTACATAGTTGATTACACACGACATTTTGCCATTTGGCTGATGTTGTTATGTATGATATGTTTGCCGACCTTTCATGGTGGAGTTTGTATGAAATGTAAAACATGTTTTTTCAAAATTAGGTATGACATGTGTTTGGAGAAATCATCATTTGCTCTCAGTGTACCTTTTGGAGTGGTTGTAACCATTAATTTCTTCTTTTCGCAATTCTGAAAGTCTATGTTGCAAATCACAGATCCACAATGTAGGGTAATAGCATAATTTTAAAGTGATGTGGAGCCTGGTCAACCTCGATTTTTCATTTTTGAAAATATTTCATCAAAATAATGTTAATCAGTCATTTTAATATTTTTTGTTCTGAAATTTGATTGAAAAAATAATTTTCTTCTAATTTTTTACATTTTGAGCTATTTCAGGCCAAGTTTAACCGTCACAAATAGATTTTGCTTCAAGCGATACTCTTAATTACTGAGTTGATTAACAAGAAAAGATGTGATTTCATGTCTTATTTATCTTTATAATTCAAATTTACTATAACATTCTTTTCCACGTTAAAAGCATGATCTTAGTCATTTATTCTATGTGTATAATACTGTATTGCAAAAAATTCAAAAGAGTAGAAAATTTATGACGGCACCATGCTAGCAAATATTGTCCATAATGATTTACGTTAATGAAATATTTCTTATTGATCCAGGATAAGTTGAAAGTGTTCATGAATCTGGTTTAATAATATGTAATAGCCCCGTGGAATAGATTGAAGCAGACAGAGAAGTAGACATATTAAGGTCATAATCAATAAGAACATTTGTTAATATTATGTGTGGGAAGTGTCATCAAAACCTGCTAGTTTTTGGCCTGTAAATTATGCTATGTTTCTTTTTATCATTTTATGAAAAAAATTATGTTAATGGCTAGTTGTACTCAATATCATGTACCATTTGACTCTTGTCTGATATTTATGTTCACCTGAACATCTGTTATTCATATCTTTTCTTTAAAAACACTATTAGTCATAAATCTTGGACATTACTTATTTGACCCTGGTGCCCTTAGGGGAAGCGGGTTAGCATAGCAGTACTTTCCTCACTTTGCACCAATGAGTCCCGGGTTCTGAAGAGCTATGTGAGTTTGTCTTCGTATGATGCTTTGATATCTCTATTGCATCATATGAAACAGGTGCAGTCAAATGGTTAATCATGAAAGGTGCATGTGATACCCTTGGTATGTACATGTGATGCCCTTGATGTGTACATGTGATGTCCATGGGGTGTACATATGATGTCCACGAGGCTTACATTGAGCTAGGTGAGTGTGTTTTCATATGCTGTCAGAAGCATATGACTAAAATATCGCTGCAATATCATATGAGGACAGATGCAACAAACCCCTTAACCTAAGCAGTGATGTTCAAACATTATACTAGCAATAAACTGTACATAAGAAAACTTCACAGTTCAATTGGAAATGAAATAAGGGTGCATTTATTACCAATTGAAATAAGATAGCTGAAACAATTTGAGAATGTCCATCCCGTAAAAAAGCCGTAAATGCAGCCTCTTGCCATTTTCACTTTTTTTAAATATTTGCAAAAACCATGTTGTAAGAATTAAAATGACAACTCAATGAACGTCACTCGATTTACAAAAGTCAAGTTATGGTCCGTCAAAGGTTGTTATGGAGTAAAATGTATAACTAAGATAAATGCGTTCAAAGATCAGTAAGCCCTATTTTTCTGCTGATTGTCCTCAAGATATACAGATTTATTTAATACTTCTGATCATTTTCTTGAAATGCAACTTATTTATTTTATTTATACCAATTGGCAAAATCCATGACAAACCCAATAGTGAACACACTAAATTAAAGGGATGCCAAAAACATCAAAACAGAGGACCAAAAAAAAAATCAAATGAGGTGAGATGAGAAGAGAGAAAAAAAAAAGGAGAGACACAGGGAGACCAAACGAATGAGACAAAAAAAAAATGACAAACTTTGCTGGTATTTAGAAGTAAGTGCAAGGATTGTGAATCTGTCAAAAAATCAATTTTGGCAAATTACAACCTCGGATGGCATTTTCACTTGTAGCACAAAATGATGTTTGCTGCATTTACGGCTTGTCTGAGATGGACGGTCACATATACACATATAAGCAGGAGTTATATAATATCCTTTATCTGTAGTGATGAATTATACAATTCAGATTTCATTTTGAGTGACTATTGAATATCAGAAAGTAATAAGATCAAATGACTTTGTGACATTGAGGAGGTATTGACTTGCCTCATTGAAAACTGGATTTACCATAACTTGCCTGGGAATATCTTGTTGTTAAAATCAGAAGAAACTGACTTTTGTGTATCAATTTATTCAAAATCATTTTCAAGAGTGAAATGAATATACGTTATCATATATGTGAGTTGATGTCACAAAATAATACAGTGATAAAGAAAACAAAATGGAATTTAACAGAAACCAAACTGTGAAAATCAGTTTTTTCATTTCAGAATTCGTAAGTGTTATTTTATACTAGTATACCATTTGATTTATTTTTTTTTGTTTACAGTTGTTAAATAAATATAGTGATTGCATTTGTTGTATGATTTTTATCTATTATTAGTGATAGAATGTTTTTTAAATTCTATTAATTTGTTGAATTATTTTTTCTTTTTCTTTTCCATTGACCAATCAACCTTGGCTCTCCTCCTATTTGCATTGCTGCAGGTAAGTGCATTTTGATTTGTTTGATTTTTGAAGTTAATATTAAACATTTTTAGTATTCAAATTGTTTTGCATCATTTTTGAAAATATACATTGGATAGAGCAACAAGTAAATGCAACAGGTAACGATGTAAGAAAATTTTAAAGATCAAGCCACATGTGTTTTTTTTTTTCACTTTTAGTGTGTATAAAATCATATTGCTTTTTCAAAATTGTCCAAATAGTTACATGAAGGTTTCGGTGTTAATTCTTCATATTCGTAAATTGTTCAATTTCAAACCATTTTTCCTAAATTACTTTCTAGCAAAAATTGATCAACACTGCCAGTTTGCACTAGTATTACTCTATTTTGGGAATGGGATGATCTTTTGGTTATGTAATTGTCAAGGTACAGGTAATGATGGTAAGGTGTAATGATGCGTAAACCTGTAAGTTAATTGTTTTTTTCTTAAATTGCATTTTATATTTTAAATAAGCTGAAATTTATCCTCATATAAAATCTTGTCTCAGGGCCAAATAAACAATACAAAATATTAAAGGAGTATATTGAAAATTTTGTTTCATATGAAAGATGTGAAAGGTCATTCTTAAAGCGATTTCAATTTCGAATTTTAGTTAAAAATTGATCCAACCAATTTAATTTTGTGAGCAATTTAGTATATTCAGACACCACTTATATCTCCTACCCAAAATAAGTTTTATCTATAAAATTTCAAGTTGATTATGAGTAAAATATGAATAACACTTAAAACTGAACTTCTCACTCAAACTCTTAAAGAAGAAGAAGTAATTAGCCTGTACCTCCTTTACGGCGATTTTGTTGTTTTAGTACTCTGAAAATGTTATTTTTTAGTATTCATTGACTTGGTGCTCTTTTAGAATTGAGCAAAATTACCTTTCCTGGCCTGAATCTTTTTTACTCACATGGATATAGATAGATAACAGATATTGTGAGTCAATTTAGTTTGTTTGACCCAGTTCTAGCAATAGCGGACACATTCCTGAAATCACAGGTAAAAAGCAAGCTATTCAAATGAAGCAAGGTAGAATTAATGGCCGTCTACATATATGAATATAAACCTGTCAAATGGAGAAATTCTGACAGTAATAACATGACCTAAATCACATGGCTTGCTTAATGATGTACATTTTGTGACGTAGGTTAGTAGCAAAAAGCTTATTAAATGAACCTCGAGCAGATTGACGTAGTTTTGCTTGACTGGCTAAAATATTGTGCTATGACGTGGAAAAAGGCAAAAACACTAAATTATGACAATGTTGATTAACGAGGTGTTTAATAAATGATTAGCAATTACGCACTTGCCAATCTGTTGATTAGTTGAGTCACTGATTGGATTTGGGAGATTCTGAGACAATTAGGCCACATAAAATGTTGTACGGATTCTTAGATTCTTAAAAAATTGGCTGCTCTTTTCTAATGGATTCTTAAAATCTTAGACAAGGCCATGCAAACGATTACATGTTCAGATTATTGAAAATATAGGATTAGGAGAAGAGTATTATTTTTATGTGATTCTGAAGATTCCAAGACAATCAAGGTTACATAAAAAATATTATTTTGCATTAGCAGAGTCTTTTAAAAAAAGGTCTTATCTCATATCTGATGGACCTCTGGAGAAGGAGATCCTTGGTTCAATAACTTATCAATGAATTTTTTTGCAAATCTCAGCAACAATGGAAAGAACATTGTATCTCCTTGTGAATTAAGTATTCATTCGTTAATGTGTTGAGAATTATTATGAGTTTTGTTTTTGGTACATTGAATTAATGGTGTTGAAAGTGCTTGGTTGAATTTTAGCTGAACCTATTTATTTAAAACAATAAATGACAAGCATAGAAGGTATGTAAATCAATATATTCAAATTAACTAAACTTAGAATGAGAAACACTTTTATCTCAATGAGCACATGGGTTTGTGATAAAGTGTTAAAATTATTATGCCTGCATTGTACAGAAAAAAGGTTTTTTATCAATGGTGCATTTTGCATGAAAGTCTTTGCAATTAATGATGCATTGACATAAATACATAAGTATCCTACTTAAAGCAGAAATCTGCTGTGATTTAATCTTCAAATCTGCAGTTTGTTAATGACTTATTTATATAAAAAGATGTAACAAATGTGCACATTTTCCATGTCTTAAAATGTATGTTACAAATAATGCAAGGACACATTCACATAAGCACCCTACTTATAACATATGGCTTCTCTGATCACCCTAGAAATCTGTACTTTTGTCAATTACATATACACATTCATGAGTGGGTAATGGAGCAAATCCAGTTTGTTTTTTATTTGATAGAAATGCCAAGATTTAACATTCAAGCTGTTCTTTTTTATCTAAATACCGTACCTTACTCTGCTCTACTTAAATATAAAACACCTAGCGGGTGCCTGGAGACCCAACACATATTCTCTAATTGAGCTGTTTATCATCAAAACATGTCACATTTATCAAAAAAATGTAGAATTATAGAGCAAAGATAAATGTGCAAATATAGGAGGGAGTTTATAGATAATGTAATTTGGCATTTGTGACTGTGTTCATCATACATAGTTATCAACATCTCAAATATGATTTAGGGATGTTGCGACATAGTTATCAGATTGAACTACATATTGTTAAGGCAAGTGCACATTTTCCCTTACATTGATTGATCACTAAGTAAAAAAGCTGAGAAAAGTAACACATGTAAACATGCCTCCTAGCATGTTAATATTACATACTTGCTTTGTAATGGACAAGTATGAGCATTTATCTAAAGATGTTGGTTTTAGATAATCTAATTTTATAAGATTTGTTTGTATTAACTTGACTTGGTGCTCACATACATATGTATTGGTTCTCCCCTAAAAGGGGGACTTTGCTACAGAACACTTTTCAAGAAATTGGTGAAAATAGGCAGCAAAAAATAAAGAAAATAATATGAATGAATTTCCAGCAGATTTTCTGTTTTAAAATTTGATCATCTCAATCAATTTTAACAGGTAAGGTTAATTTTAAAGCTTAGAAATGGCTGTAACAGATGAAATGATAAAATCAAAATTAATATCATCTGCAAAGAGCCCCCCCCCCTTTTAGGGTGAGCAATCACATATGTAATGTTCAACAGATGATATGACAGGTTTAAAGTGAATTTAATCATTCAGATGGGATTTGTTAACCAGTTTAGTAATTTAGAATTATGATGACGGTAAAATGTCAATTGCTTAAACAAATATCAAGTTCATCATAACACATCAACACATTTTTTTGACAATTGTGTTTCTATCATCTACAAAAGAATCAAAGACTTTTAAAGATAATTTAAACTGGAGTTCACCCGCAAAAATGTAGCTTTAATTGAATGGATGGTTTCTGCCAATGGCAAAGTAAAATATATTTAGGTAGAATGGAGCCATTGTAATTTGTCCTTTTGTAAATTTCAATTTTCTTGCAAAAAACATATGTTAGGTCACTTTGAAATATATAGCTGGTGAAAAGCTTTTGCACATCTAGACATAATACATTTCGGATGTGTAAAGATAATATTAAGATGAAATTTGCATATTCAAGGACAAAATATGAAGGTATATGATGCGCAAAAAAGCAAGATCAAAAAACGTTTTTGAAACTTGAATCAGTGAAATGTACTGTGATGCGTTTGTACTTCTTTGAAGTTATAATTGACTAGTAATTGCATTCAAGATAGAAACAAATCATACAAATCATACTATCTAAAGCTGACAGCTGTTATAAAGATCTATACTTGTTCTTTATTACAATACAAGTATATTATATTCACCATATCATGTTGGGATGCATTTTGCATGCCCTATTTTCTCCACTATTTTAGTGATCAATCAATGTTAAGGAAAAC
>JXSR01S068191.1:96632-107094 GCA_000969725.1 Ophiothrix spiculata | reverse complement strand
TACAAGTATATTATATTCACCATATCATGTTGGGATGCATTTTGCATGCCCTATTTTCTCCACTATTTTAGTGATCAATCAATGTTAAGGAAAACGTGCACATACCTTGACTATATGTGACCTAGTCTTAAAGCTGAGACTTCAAGCTTTAAAATGACACTTTGCTTTTGGTTATTGGATGTTCGATTACAAAGTTACATCCAAATTGGTAAAAGGTATCGGGCTGATTCCGAAAACTAAAGTTCTGAGAAAATCAAGCTTAAAGTTTCTGTACTGGTTAAACGTGAATGGAGAAAGGATTTTTATCTCGTTTTTTTAAACATTTGTCTTATGTTTTGGATTAATATGATAGAATACATTTCAAAGGTAACGTTTCTGATGAAATTAGAAATTCGACCTTGGATGTGATTTTTGACTATGCTCAGTTTCAATGGCCTGTATCTCGTAATTTACTATACCGGTATTTAGGTACCTATATATTCAATATGACGGGTCACATATTAAGATGAAATTTACATATTCAAGGACAAAATATGAAGGTATATAATGTTCAAAAAAGAAAGATCAAGAAGCATTTTTGAAACTTGAATCAGTGAAATGTACTGTGATGCGTTTGTACTTCTTTGAAGTTAAAATTGACTAGAAATTGCATTCAATATATAAACAAATCATACAAATCATACTATCTAAAGCTGACAGCTGTTATAAAGATCTATACTTGTTCTTTATTACAATGCAAGTATATTATATTCACCATACCATGTTGGGATCCATTTTGCATGCCCTATTTTCTTGACTATTTTAGTGATCAATCTATGTTAAAGAAAACCTGCACATACCTTGACTATATGTAGTTCAATCTGATAACTATATTGCTGCACCTGTAAATCATATTTGAGATACTGATAACACAGTCACAAATGCCAAATTACATTATCTATATATTCTGTCTTATATTCATGCATTTCATTTTTGCTACAAAGTTCAACATTTTTGATGAATGTGACATGTTTTGATGATAAACAGCTCAATTTCAGACAAATGATATCCAGACACCCATTGAGCATTTTACTTTTCTGTAAAGAAAGGTATTCAGGGTAAAAGTGAACAGATTGAATGTTACATCTGAACATTTCTATGACATAAAAAGCAAATTGGATTTCCTCCATTACTCACTCATGAATGTGTATACATCATTAAAGTACAGATTTATAGACTTGGGTCGAAGCAGCTTTATGTTGTAAGTAGGATACTTACACTTGTGCTCTAAAGTATTTCCACACAATTAAAAACGTTCAAAAACCTTGGTTTTTATATTGAGTAACATCAGTAACATTAGTTTTAAAGATATGAAATATGTGCACCTTTGCTAGGTTTTTTCTGTATCTAGTGTAAAGATTTTTTAGTAGTTGCAAAGCAATTGTTAAAGGAGCTGAGTCCCATTTTTCACAGTTTTTTTTCAATGTCATATGAAAGAAAAAAGTTGAGGTAATTGGACCATGCTCCTTTAAAGTTCAGTTCATTTGAATTCATTGATTTGCATTCCCTAAGAGCTTGAGTCATTTCTGTGTTTTATACAAATAATTAAAACAATATGAATAGATTTTACCAATTTTGAAATTTTGATTTAGACTTAGATTTTAGTATCATATTTCACTTTTATACTTACTTTAATTAATTGATATCAGCAGAAGATAATGACAAATTCAGAAATGATTTTCAACAACTTTTTCAATTTAGAATTATGATGAGCATGAACTATCAATTGCTTAAATAAATGTCAACTTCATTTACTTGAAAATTTAAAGACTTTCTACTAATCATGTCGCATCAACACATCTGGTTTGAAAACTATGCTGTTGTCAACAATATAACCATGAAAGATTTCTTGGGATAATTTGGCCCAAAGTTCATTTCAAATAGTAATTTGTAGTGTAGTAATAGAATTAATGCTTTTTGCCAATGGCAAAATCAGCTGTAGTTGGTTTGAGTTGAGCCATTGTATTTGTCATTTTGTAAAGTTCAATGTTGTTTTGCTAGACAAGATTCAAGATGGCATATGTCAATGCCATTTAAAACTTCATCAACCTGTTTGCCTCTGGGATATTAAAAAGGGCAAACCTCAACAATATGTCAATAGCTGAATTTGGAAGAAATGCATCAAACTTTGTGTCTTTATGTGTCTTAGGCTGCGATCACATACAACTATACTATTCAGGTATATGGTGCATGATTTTACTTGGGCACGTGTATAGATACAATCGAACATGTGAATTTGATGCTACCGGGTCACATAAGAGGGCACTATTGAAAAAAACCGTATAGCTCGCCGTGCCTATGTAAAATATAGCCACCGAATAGCGTATAGCGAATACCGTATACCGTGTACTTCTATGTGATTGCAGCCTTACAGCTGAGTTGTAGAGTGTGTAAGTAATTATCTGAAAAAATGTTTGACAAAATTAATTGGTTTATTCAAATAAGTTAATGTATGCATTTGAAAAAGAATTTTTGCCAAAGGTCTAAGAATATTTCAACCCCTTGACCATCCCCTCTACTATATAACTTTTTTATTCTAAATATCAAATGTCTTGAGAAAAAACCCCTCATATATTGTATCACATTAAATTTAAAGATCAATATTTACACCTAGTAAGAAGCTTTTGCCAATATAGACTTATACATTTTGGATGTGTAAAGAAAATCGTAAGACTAAATGACATATTCAAGGTCAAAAAGATGAAGATGTATAATAGAATTATTATATGATGCTAGAATCAGTCAAACTTACTCTAAAAGTTTTATAGTAAAGTTAAAGTTAAAATTGGTTAGTAACTAGACTCCGGATATGAACAAATCGTACAAATTTAAATTATCAAACGTGATAGTTTGAAAATACCATCCATACCTAATCCCATTATGATGCAAGCATGTGATGTTTGCCATGTTTGGATGCATGTTTGCATGTCTTTCTTTTCTCAGCTATTTACCTTAGTGATCAATCAATGTTAGGGAAAACGTGCACAAGACTTGGCTATATTATAGATGTAGTTCAATCTGATAAAGATGTCACAGCATCCATAAATTATGTTTAGGATATTGATAACATTGTATATGAACACAGTCACGAATGCCAAATGACATTTTCTATACATTCTGTCTTATATTTGTAAATTTCATCTTTGCTGCATTTATTCAACATTTTATTGATAAATGTGACATGTTTTGATGATAAACAGCTGAATTACACAGACAAATATGTACTAGGTATCAAGGCACCGTCTAGACTAGTCAATCTATGAAAATTCATGGGGGTACCTGGACAAAATTGCAACACAAGATTTTTTGACTGAAATTAACTGTTGGTGACCTCCCAAAAAACATATTCAAAATATAGGAAAATGTAAGCTTGTCAAATTTGGTTAATTTGCATAAAACAAAATGGCTGCCAAAACAAGGGCTGGAATTTCAAAATTGGTCAAATCTTATTCAAAACCACACCAACATGTTCCTCTCATCACAAGGAAGCAGAAAAGGTATACTTTTACTTATGTCTGAAACATGGCTTATGAGTTATAGCAAAAAATGTGAAAGGTTATATCCGAGGTCACAGATTTTACCCTATGGGAGTCCGAAATTTCAAAAGTGTCTTAACTTTGCTCAAACTGTTCCTCTTGCAAAAGTGTCTACACAAAGTGACAGTTTGAAGTGTGTCAGATCAATTGTTGCCACAGTAGCAGGCAAAACAAAGTCCATATTTTACATTGCATTGGTGCCTATAGCACAAAGTTTTCCTAGACCTGTAACCATAGCAACAACTGATCTGATGCACTTTAAACTAATACTTTGTGCAGACAGTTTTGCCAGAGGAATAGTTTGAGACCATTTTGAACAAAATCTGACACTTTTGAAATTTTGGACTCCCATAGGGCCAGTTCCGTGACCTCTGATATGACCCTTCACAATTTTGGCAATAACTCCTGAACCATATTTCAGACATAGGTAAAAGTATACCTTTTCTGCTTCCTTGTGATGAGAGGAACATGCTGGTGTGGTTTTAAACAAGATTTGACCAATTTTGAAATTTCACCCCTTGTTTTGGCACCCATTTTGTTTTATGCAAATTAACCAACTTTGACAAGCTTACATTTTCCTACATTTTGAATATGTTGTTTTGGGAGGTCATCAACAGTTAATTTAAACCAAAAAGTCTTGTGTTGAAATTTTGTCTATGTCAATTGAACAGATTTACTAGCCTACGTCAGGCATTTTATTTTTAACGTAAAGAAAGTTGGAGTAAAATTGAACAGCTTGATTGATAAATCTGAGCATTCCTATCACATAAAAAGCAAATTGGATTTGCTCCATTACCCACTCATGAATGTGTATATGTCATTTATAAAGTACAGATTTCACGATTTGCATCAAATAGATATCTGTTGAAAGTAGGGTGTTTATGTGACACATCCATTGTTAAGTGTTTTTCTCTGTATAATTTGATGATTTTTTAAAATCACTATTACAAAGAAGTGTGCTTATTAGGACAAACTTGTCACTTCTTCAAGTAAAATTTATTTAAATTCTTCAAATTGTATAGCTTTGTAGGTTTTTTTTTATTTTTTTATATAAATAGAGCAAAATAGTATGTATATATCTCGGTCATATTTTGATTTAGATTAACCTTGCTTTAAATATTGTTTTTCAGTTCATTTTAATTTGCTTACATGATAAGTTATTTTATATTTATCAGTAATCATGGCAGACTTAAAAGTAAATTTACTCATTTATTGGTAAATTCAATTATTTTTCAACCAGTTTAGTAATTTAGAACTATGACAAGCGGAAATTGTCAATTGCTGAAATAAACTAACTTTGATTAAAAATAAAGAATTTGAAAAAAAAGATAACTCATCTACAAAACCGTGGTGATATCATTTGCACAAGCATCAAAGATTGCTAAGAATAATTTCACCAAGAGTTCATCTCAAATGGCGAATTGTAGAATTAATAGAATTAATAGTTTTTGCCATTGGCAAAATCAAATGTAGTTTGTTAGAGCGGAGCCATTCTAATTTGTCAGTTTGAAAGTTCAGTGTTGTTTTCCCTCATTCAAGATGACATCCTTTATATGTCAAAAGCAAAGCATCAAACTTTGTGTTTTTACATATCTAATAGCTGATATACATGGCATATATCTTAATGATCTTTAAGTTGATAAATATTTGAACAAAATCAGGGTAATAGTAGGAAACAGAACAATTTTTTGTAATATAATTCCAACTTTACACGTCAAATGAACATTCCCAATTCATGACTGACCTTGTCAAATGAATTATTTGTGAATCCAAGAACACTTTTATAAAATCATTTTGATGTAATATTTATAGCTAGTGGATATCTTTTGAGCATCTAGACATTACATTTTGGATATGTAAAGCTAAGCTTTAGGTGAAAATACTATTCAATGGCAAAAAGATAAAAGTGTGTGATGCTCAGACAAGCGACATAAAAAATATATATTTTCAGATGATTCATGCTAAATGAAAGATTAATAACTATTAGTAAAGTCTTATTTTTATTTAAAAAAAAAATAAACAAATTATTAAAAAAAATGTCAGATGAAGAAAAATGCCTATAAAGTCTTAATCATTAACCAGACCAAGTTTGTTATTCCCTCTCTCTATTTTGTTGCATAAAGTATTATGATGAAGAATTGTTCAATTGTTCAAGTATAGTGTAACATGTTTGTTACATAACTTCAACTTGTTGTCTAGTGTGATCATCAATATTTTCAATTTAAGTGTATTTTAAATATCAATTATAAGCTAACACAACAGTTTAAAAGATACTATTAGTTATCCCCTGTTTGTTCATGCAATACGAGAAAATATTAATGGTTTGGGTTCTTATCACACACGGCTTTCAGCCTCGTGTGATATGAACCCAAACCATTAATATTTTTGTATTACATGTGAACAAACAGGGGATAATGAATTTATCACTCAGTAAACACAAACGTTGATAGCAAAAATTTGAAAATACTAGGAAAAATGCTTGGAAAATTGCTATTTTTATATATTTATAACATTGCAATTAATTTTAGATTTTCAGGGTTTGATTGACAGCTATGCGCGTCGTTTCTATCGGCATCGCGTAGGACAACGCGTGGCTGTTAGTCTCGCATGCACAACAACTATGTGCTCTTTGTAATACAGATATCATGTTCCAAAAGCGATACGAGTTGGACTGTTGAAAGAGCTGTATGATACAAGTTTTCGTATCACATAGAGGATTTCGTATCATATAGAACTCTGAAGTTATGATACGATACGGAAATATCTACTGAGTGATAAATCAAAATACACACAGGAGACAATATGAATATTTTTGCATTAAACTTTCTGTATTTTCTATGATGCAGCGAGATATAAACAAGACAAATAGCTTCATATTCTATCATGCACTGAGACATGAAAAGGACAAACAGCTTTATGCGTGAGAACAATGTTAGCCATTCTTGATTTGTGTACTTGGGATTTGTCAAGTACTCTCTGATCATGCAGAAATGCAAAAATCATGAATTAAAAATCAAGTGCCGGTTGCTCTGTCAAAATGAGCGGAAAGTCACAAATGAAGATTTTGAAAACAAATATGATGAAAATGTCATTTTTTGACATAAACATATTTATTCATGCAACCGTCTCTGATGCAACAGTCTTTTAATGATTCCTAGAGTTTTGAAGGTCAATTATGCTGGGGAAGTGCAGTTATTCATAATTGATCACATTTTGCTATAATACGCTATAGTAATCAATAACATCTATTTACAACTATTGTTATTGGTAGATATTTAGTTGGCTGCCTTGAATTTCAGTCTCTAAATGAAAGAATGGAGAAGGAAAGTGTGACATATTATATAGTATGTAATATGTCACACTTTTCTTCTTTGATAGCTAATATTATAGGGAATTAAAAATAGGTCTTAAACTCAATTATGAAATTTGCCTTTCGTATCATAGCGCTGGAGCACCTCTTAAATGCTTAGGGTGTTTTGTATTATGAATATAATTTGAGGCAATTTTTGAAAGAAACCACAATCTTTGCAAAATAATCTTAAGTTTATCAATATTTAGTTTTGTTACTGTTCTGTGTAGCTTATTTCCGTTATTGTAATATTTGTATACATTTGCAAAGATTTACAATCCAATTTTTTATCATTTCACAAATCAATGCTTAGAGACAGAATACTGATGATATACCATAAGTTCAAATGGCAGTAATTCTGCTATCCCTGTGCATGTGCATAATTGACATACCATACTCTAGAGCAATAAATAACTATATATGTTTGATGGATTATAATTCATCAAAAATTCATTCGACCTTTTGACAAAAAGTGTGTCTGCAATGTTTATATAAGACCATTAATACGAGTCATATGATGCTATGCCTTAATGCAATGACATTTATATTTTGACTGCCGTTATTTTTATGAATATTTCCAGAAAGTGCTTGAATAGATTTTAGAACCAACAAGAAAAAACAGTAGATGAATGTTTTACTATATTTAAGCAGATTACTTTTTGTAATGCAAAGCTTGCAATAATAAGTTTCTGTAAAGAAAAAATAATTTCTCACATGTTTCCATATATCACTGATGATCTGCCTATTTGTATATATTTGTCTGACATCTGTTCATTTCTGGTTGGTGGTGTTGGTATTTTATTTCCCAGGCCAACTGTGGCTCACAGGCCAAATAACATGCACATGCTAAAAATACTTATTGTTGTAAAATCGATATATAAAATTGGTGGTGCACTAATCTTTCTCAGTTCCCTTGCAAATATTTTTGTAGGTAATGTATTACCAATACATTACATCAATTTATTTTTTCATCATTTGAATATCAGAATATTGTAACTTAGTGTATTTAGAACATACATGTTTCTGTTGAGTACTATCCTTAAAAACAGGAACCTCGGGTTTGATAATGACAAGTCAACTGTAATCATAACATCTTCTGATTATGAAACAATGACAATTTTATAATGGCCTTGTAAAAAAAAATTGCCACAATTTTTCATGAGAACTCAAATGAATTTTAGTTTTTAGTATGATGTTAATAGTTGATCCTCTTGTTTTGGGTTGCAATTAATTTTAGATTTTCAGGGTTTGATTGACAGCTATGCGCGTCGTTTCTATCGGCATCGCGTAGGACAACGCGTGGCTGTTAGTCTCGCATGCACAACAACTATGCGCTCCTTGTAATACAGATATCATGTTCCGAAAGCGATACGAGTTGGACTGGTGAAAGAGCTGTATGATACGAGTTTTTGTATCACATAGAGGATTTCGTATCATATACAGTGTGTCCCAGAATGAAGTTATCAAGATTTCAATGCCACATAATTCAAAAACCCAGACAATGAAAATTGGTGACAATTATGTCTAATGTCTTCACTTGCTTTGGTGCAAAAATGAAGAAAACCCATGTATTAATTTTGTAAAAGTGAGCGTTTGAAGCTACAGAGGAGTTTGGACACTTTTCCCACTTTAGAGAGGTCGTAAAAATCCAGTGATAATTTTCAGCAGAAGTATGCGCGCAAGGATGTCATCTTTTACAACATTTCTGTTTTGTTTCAAATGTTGCTTCTCCTTGATGATGCCTTGGAGTCTTAATAAAGGTTCAGCTGAATGTTAACGCGGCTTCTACCTTGGCGTCCACATGCTTCTTTTTTGCAGTTCTTTCTTCTACCATCTGATACCATAAGCTTTATATTTTCTGACATTTTTAAGATGGGCTACTCGTGCGATGAGGATATCTGGCTCCTGGAAATGTTAAATGAATCTTTCCATTGTTTCAATGATACCTGCACTTTGCAGATATTGGTCAACCATGATACTCTTTTTACCAATAATTGACAAATGAGGTGTTATGTTTGCTTTGAAATACCTTATTCCTACTATCACTGCTACCAGGGAACCAGTCCAGCCCTTTAGCGTGCTTTCAAAGGGCCCACTGAATGATTTTCCCATTAACAATTACTTAATAATGATTTTTACATATGAAAAGGAACCAAATTTAGGTTAAAATAATCTTGAAAACAAAAAACACTTATAATTGAACAGATATTAACATGATTATGTTTGTAAAGATGGCGTTCTTCGGAGCCATGGAATTTTTTCAACTTACCCAAAACTGGGAAAAGTGTCCAAACTCATGTGCAGCTTCAAACGCTCACTTCTAGAAAACCAATGCATGAATTTTCTAGGTTTTTGCACCACAGCAAGTCAAGACATCAGGCATGATTGTCACTAAGTTTGATTGTCTGGAATAATTCTAGAATTATGTAGCGTTGAAATCTTGATAACTTCATTCTGGGACACACTGTAGAACTCTGAAATTATGATACGATACGGAAATATCCTTTTCAGTTATTAACCAATGAAATTGTTGTAATTCTATCTACTGAGTGATAAATCAAAATACACACAGGAGACAATATGAATATTTTTGCATTAAACTTTCTAAGTATTTTCCATGATGCAGCGAGATATAAACAAGACAAATAGCTTCATATTCTATCATGCACTGAGACATGAAAAGGACAAACAGCTTTATGCATGAGAACAATGTTGGCCATACTTGATTTGTGTACTTGGGATTTGTCAAGTACTCTCTGATCATGCAAAAATCATGAATCAAAAATCAAGTGTGGGTTGCTCTGTCAAAATGAGCGGAAAGTTACAAATGAAGATTTTGAAAACAAATATGATGAAAAGGTCATTTTTTTGACATAAACATATTTATTCATGCAACCGTCTCTGATGCAACAGTCTTTTAATGATTCCTAGTGTTTTGAAGGTCAATTATGCTGGGGAAGTGCAGTTATTCATAATTTATCACATTTTGCTATAATACGCTATAGTAATCAATAACTTAAACATCTATTTACAGCTATTGTTATTTGTAGATATTTAGTAGGCTGCCTTGTATTTCAATCTCTAAATGGAGAATGGAGAAGGAAAGTGTGACATATTATATAATATGTAATATGTCACACTTTCTTCTTTGATAGCTATTATTATAGGGGATTAAAAATAGGTCTTAAACTCAATTATGAAATTTACCTTTCGTATCATAGCGCTGGAGCATCTCTTAAATGCTTAGGATGTTTTGTATTATGAATATAAATTGAGGCAATTTACTTGCTAAAACTGATCAATAAGAAAAACAAACTCTACAAACAATTATTGAAAAAAAGAACTCCACTAAATAAAACTAAATACAAAACTTTAAGTAATAAACTTAACAAACTTTTAAGATCTGCTAAAATGAAATATTTTGCCGAACAGTTAGAAAAAGAGAAACATAATATTAAAAACACATGGAAAATACTTAATAATGTGTTAAACAAAGGTCAAAGGAAACCATGTAGCAATGAATTTAACTTAAATGAAA
>JXSR01S068191.1:81220-94928 GCA_000969725.1 Ophiothrix spiculata | reverse complement strand
TGATTTCTAGTAAAATTATCGTGTGTAATTTATTTAGATATTTGGAGTCTGGGACCCGACAGGCTTAATGCTTATTTCCCAGTCCTCCTCCACGATGTTGAATATACAGTTGATTGTACTACTTTTTAATCTGTTGTTACTGTAAATTTGCATGTGTGGAAGAAATAAATTCTTATGCAATTCTTATGCAATAGAAAGAAACCACAATCTTTGCAAAATAATCTTAAGTTTATCAATATTTAGTTTTGTTACTGTTCTGTGTAGCTTATTTCCATTATTATAATATTTGTAAACATTTACAAAGATTTACAATCCAAATTTTTGTCATTTCACAAATCAATGCTTAGCTTAGAGACAGAATACTGATGATATACCACAACTTCAAATGGCAGTAATTCTGCTATCCCTGTGCATGTGCATAATTGACATACCATACTCTAGAGCAATAAATAACTATATATGTTTGATGGATTATAATTCATCAAAAATTCATTCGACCTTTTGACAAAAAGTGTGTCTGCAATGTTTATATAAGACCATTAATACGAGTCATACGATGCTATGCCTTAATGCAATGACATTTATATTTTGACTGCCGTTATTTTTATGAATATTTCCAAAAAGTGCTTGAATAGATTTTTGTACAAAGCTAGAACCAACAAGAAAAAACAGTAGATGAATGTTTTACTATATTTAAGCAGATTACTTTTTGTTATGCAAAGCTTGCAATAATAAGTTTCTGTGAAGAAAAAATAATTTCTCACATGTTTCCATATATCACTGATGATCTGCCTATTTGTATATATTTGTCTGACATCTGTTCATTTCTGGTTGGTGGTGTTGGTATTTTATTTCACAGGCCAACTGTGGCTCACAGGCCAAATAACATGCACATGCTAAAAATACTTGTTGTTGTAATATCGATGTATAAAATTGTTGGTGCACTAATCTTTCTCAGTTCCCTTGCAAATATTTTTGTAGGTAATGTATTACCAATACATTACATCAATTTATTTTTTCATCATTTGAATATCAGAATATTGTAACTTAGTGTATTTAGAACATACATGTTTCTGTTGAGTACTATCCTTAAAAACAGGAACCTCGGGTTTGATAATGACAAGTCAACTGTAATCATAACATCTTCTGATTATGAAACAATGAAAATTTTATAATAGCCTTGTAAAAAAAAAATTGCCACAATTTTTCATGAGAACTCAAATGAATTTTAGTTTTTAGTATGATGTTAATAGTTGATCCTCTTGTTTTGGGGACTTGTTTTTCTGACATGTTTTTTCTAAATAATCCCAAACTTCTTAGCAGAATTTTCAGATATTACATTTTATAGTGATATTATTGTTTTATTTCCATTTTCACTATACATTAATAGTTATCCCTTATGTCATTTTTGGAGTCGAACTATTATGACAAAACTTTTTCTTTGCACGGCGAGCTCTTGTTTGCCATATGATTCCAATAGTTTGTTGACACAAGTTCTCCTTGGTGGATGCCTTGATATTTTATTTTTACGAGATGTCACATCTGGATGACAGATGATACAGGGTTATGAATCAGTCACAAGTCTATTCATATATCATCTGGTCATGGCAAATACCAGCCACAGCCTGGAGGGGTAGGCACTTAAGTTGAGTCTGGATAGGAAGGTGCCCCAAGAAATTGGAAGTGTAACCCCTAAATATACCAATTTTCTGGAAATAGAGATTGCAAAGTCAAATTTATGGCAAATTATTTTCTGTGAAAATTAGTTCTAGTTTGGCAAAAATTGTTATATTTTGTCACACATTTTTGTGATTTTCTGACCATTTAAAAAAAAATGCCCAAATTTTTCAGAAAATTTTGTGAAATATTGTACCATTTTTCCTTGTTTTGAAGTGTTGAAAAAAAATGCCCATGTTTTGAAAAATTAAAAAGTTATACCCATTAATATACCAAATTAAATTTTGCAAAGAAAGGAAACCATTGACATGACAGACAATCTGACTTTGCTTTCCATGTTTACAACCTATCCCCATACCCACCTTTGTACCAGTTACCCCCTGCCCTCTTCTGGGATTGAAGATGGGACGGGATTGATGGCTGGCCGGCTGGGAGACAGTGTTGATGGAAAACTTGACCAGTTATTTGTAAATATCAAGTTGACTATCAAATAGTCTCTGTCACCCTAAGGAGCTGAAAGAATGAATAGTAATTCAAAATGTCAATAGTTATGTGATCCCAAATTTTGAAAATCAAATTTGAACAAGGTTATGTAGCTTGCCGTGATATTTACATCATCAGGAAGCATATAAATCATATGGGCTCTTCCTTTGCAGGCTCGGTTTAAAGCGGCAAATTCTTGATACTGGAAAAAAGGGTACAAATAAATCTGCACTGGTAAAATATCAAAGTTCCTCCATTTGTTTTACTTAAATATATATATAACTGAAATATGAATATGATTTATTAATTTTGTGAAGTTATATTTAATATTTCAACATTCAAATTTGACGTTTTTGCAATTTGATTGCAAGTTTCTAACGAAGGAAATACTCTAACATATGAAATACCAGTGTAGCCTTTCTTGGCATGTTTTAAAAGTTGTTTTACTAATTCTAATACAAATTGCATACTTGAAATTTGTCATATACAAATTATGAAGATTTATACACTAGCGGTTTAAAGTATTTCCGCACAAACACTTTATTCAGCCATATCTCACAAGGCGTTTATAAGGAAACTATCTGGAAACTTATGTTGCTTTTGGTCAGATCTGATAGGTAATCTAGTTACGTGTAAAATTGAGCACCGAATGGGATCAACCCCCTCACGTACGGGTAGGGGGCAACAACACAAATAGGTCGAAAATCTTGATTTTTAGCTCAAATTTGATTTGACAATGCCTGGGTCAAGGTCACTTCACCGCTCAAGTTGAGTGGTCATGTGGAATGTGTATATGTAATAGAGTGACAAGCAGGCGATGAAATGTCCTGGTCACGCTTGACTTCGTCAAGAGAATGCTTGGAAACTAACGAAAAATGATCCTTCAACGCCACCCAGTTTACTAAAATAGGGCCGTGGTAAAAGTGGAATGGGCCCTGGCGGTATATGACATTTTAAAATGTTTTAAGAGGTTTTCAATCTGTCATATACCGTCAATAAAAACACTCCACATTCATCACAACCCTATTTTTGTAAACTGGTGGGGCGTTGAACGATCATTTTTTGTTAGCTTCCAAGCATGCTCTTGGCGCAGTCAAGCGTAACTAGGATTTTTAATCGCCTGCTTTTCACTCTATTACATATACACATTCCATATGACTACTCAACTTGAGTGGTTAAGTGACCTTGACCCAGTCGTTGTCAAATCAAATTTGACCTAAAAATCATGTTTTTCGACCCATTTGTGTTGTTGCCCCCCCACCCGTACGTGAGGGGGTTGATCCCATTCGGTGCTCAATTTTACACTTAACTAGATTACCTATCAGATCTGACCAAAAGCAACATAAGTTTCCAGATAATTTCCTTATAAACGTCTTGTGAGATATGGCTGAATAAAGTGTTTGTGCGGAAATACTTTAAACCGCTAGTGTACGTAGATAAATTGTTCTTTTGTGATAGTTTTGTAAAAGTGCAAAAATTTCCCGTTCATACTATGATCTGCGGGATAAAATTATAACTACAATTAAAAAAAAAACAACAACAACAACAATATACTTTCTTCATTGTAATTTGTATGCATATAAAGGAGATTCTTGATAGTATCACCTTAGCTACTATCTTGGAAAATGTGATAAAAGACAGTTACAAATTCGATTTATATTTTAGAGGCTAGGGGTATTTTCATATTTAGCATTTGATTTGACTTTAAATCAGAATGGATTCATGATGCCATGTTTCCAGTGGAGGGAGGGGGAGGGGACAATTTATAGCTACTTTGGCATAAATATTTAATTTTTTTATCTTTATTGGAAAAAATGCTTAAAATTACACAAAGTTTTGACAATTTTTAAAGGAATCCCATGAAAGTAGCTAATTGTACAAAATGGACTCACTGACTTTCTAGACAGCCTGCATTTTGCTACGCATGCCCCATTTCCCAAGTTTGTACTAAGTACCCCTACACGTTTACATCTGTGGAATGACACAACATTATTATAGAGTCATACGTGCCAATATGATTCAGTCTATCAAATCTAAGCCCTGGGAACATCCGGCTGGTATTGTTAGATCAGCCGATGGCTATGTCATAACTAGGTGGGGTGAATATTTATCATCACAAAATAAAAGGTAAAATATGTCAAAAGAAAACACAAATGTGGCTATAACAGATGTATTTATTAACATTTTTGTTTGACTGACATGAAATGTGTGGAATTTTGAGATTTGATCATCAAAAAAGTGAGAAAAATGTAAAAAGAAAACACAAATGTGGCTGCAACAGATGTATTTATTAACATTTTTGTTTCATAGACATAAAATGTGTAGGATTTGGAGCTTTCATCATAAAAAAGAGAGGAAAAATATCAAAAGAAAACACAAATGTGGCTGTAACTGATGGATTTTTGTTTGATGGACATAACATTTTGGAATATTGCTTATCTGGGTTGATAAATATTGGCAATTGCTTTGAAGATTCCATTCCTGATATTACATGTCAGATTACCTTGTGTAAACATGATTATGAGACATTTTTTGACCAACATAATGTTATATGAGCTGATAAAAATCAATATGTAATGGAGTTGTTTCCCTAAAAATAGGTAATGAAGGCTGGTACAATATTGTAGCTCAAGGCAGCCGTTTTGTAATGACATTGCTTTATACAATAGATATCTAAAATGTGTTGTGATATTACATGATAAAGGAAAGTTTGCCCACTACCTATTTTTCTAGTCTTAAAGGTGTAGGTTCCTATTTTAGGATGTGTATATTTAACTTTTAACTGATTGACCTTGACCTATGAAATGCATTGTGCAAGGTTTCAACCTTAGCTTGTGTTTTGTTTTCTCTTGAGAGGAAACCGGAAGTATGCAACCCTGGGGATGAGGCTATTATGTAAATACAAAAGAAATGGAAAATAGGTATACCAATTAATTTTACATTTTGTGCTATATTTCCTAAACTATAAAGAATTTGGAGGTGAAATTTTGGATTTATAATCAGAAAAATATGGGGTTTCACTGGACATCAAAATATATACTACTTCCAGATGAGCCCTGGGGATGAGAATGTGATCGGAACCTACATGTTTAAAGAACAATTCATGATCCATGAGACTCATCGTCAAGGTCTTCTCTGTAAAATTTGATTTTAAAACTTTAAATCCTTGATTGATGTATGATACAAATCTGAAACCATACCTTTACATTTGTTAGCATTCTTGAGAAAAATATAAAGTGTGTCACATTTTCTGATCACAGTTCGGCCCTAACAGTGTTTATAACAGAGCAGTCAATGGATATTTTTGAAATACTGAATATCCTTTTGTATTCTTCTTTTTATTTGGATAAAAAAGAGATGAAGTTTAACCACATCAGAGTCATGAATCCCATGTTTTAGTTACAAATTAGTGATTTTTAAAACTAGCAACATGCTTTACTGACAAAGTATTTTACTGTAAGTACTATATTGATGTTTGGTTTGCTATTTAAATTTGCAAAGCTTTGATTAAATTGGGGTGTTTTTTTTAAACAAAGGAATGCTGAAAGAAGATTGGATATTAAAGAATTATGTGTTAGGTATTTGAGTTATTGTGAACAACTTAAGTTGTGTATGTATTGATAAGATATGATAAGTTGCCCTAAAGATTTTTACACAAAGTGTACGTGTTTTATTGTTTTGTTAAGAAATGAAGTATTAAAGTTAATCAAATTAAGAAAAAATGCTTACATGTGCTAAAGTAACATAACAGATTATAATATATACATTTGTGATACACTTATTTCAAAAGAAATTTTTTCCTTGCAGTTTGCACTTAGATGTAGATATTGAAAATGGATGTACAAAATCAATCAGCTTCTTCAATTATTTCTGTCATATCACTACATAATTTTGCCTTGTATAATTTAAGAAATCTGTTTTTGATTTTAAGCTTTACTTAAATCTTGATTAATACTGCTGTATTCACTTGAAAACATTAATCTATCTTACTTTGTCAATTGAAACATTCCAAGATTAGGATGCTTTACAAAAGGAGCCAAAACTAACATGTGCCTTAATTGAATCTTTCCTCTCCATTATGTTGTTAACAAGGAGAGACAGCTTAACGCATAATTCAATACATCGTTCATGTGCGCCATTAATCAATAACGCTGCTGTTCATGCATACTAGAAAAAACTCCACCATCATGCTTGTAGTAGCGGGGGATATGACACAAACACTCAAAATACGAGACATCCATAATTCACCAAATCGTTAGTCGTTTATAAACTGATAGTTTATTCAGCGTGCCTATTTAACCAGACCAGCCATGAGCTATTTTAAGCATGGCGGATCTCTGAGAATGATACACGCACATGTAATGATAGTCATTAGGGTGTGCATTTTCAAAATATGCACATTAATTAAGACTTGTGTCACATGACATTTATTTGGTCTGTGTTCAATGTAAACATAGCATTTTGATTATATAATATTTTGTTTTGACTGATTTATAAGAAATTATTTCACAGAAGATGATAAGTAGGCATATCTGGTTGTTTTGTACAAATGTTTTGACAATATGTGACGCGTTACATCAAAAGGTACAAGTTGTCGGCCAAGCAAGTTTTGAGATACAGGCAAATAAAGCTTGTAAATTATAAAGAAAATAATAAGAAAATTGTTGTCTTTATTCATCATAACTTCAAAACTTGAACTTCAGTTTTCACAAGGAATATGTCATTTTAAAGTTTGATTTATTCTCTTTCAAGTAACACAGAAATCTCAATTTTATCAAAGGTAGACAACTTGTACCTTTTGATGTAACGTGTCACATATATACAAAAATATAATGACACGTTTAACCTTTTTGTGACATTTTAAATATTTCAATAATTGTCATCAGCATGCTATTGAGCTCTATGTATATAATTTATATTTATAGTATTTTATTTTCTAGAATTAGATGTGTGTGTGCTTCATTTTGATTTTCAAGATATTTGAGGTTTGGGTATAAAGTATTGCTTCTATTTTGCTCAAACCTATCTAGAATTTAACACTAGAGATATATTCCCTTTTGAAGATCTATCAGTTAAAGTGGTTAAATTAGTATAATAAATATGGTTACCATAAATAAATCTTAGATTTGTACAATGAAGTATAGGCAACTGTAAAATAAAAAATGCTCGAAAATTGATATCAAATCCATTGACTGATTCTACACTGAATATCTGATTTTTCATTGAAAACTGAAAACCAAATGTTTAAAATAGGACCATGCTATTTTAGGCTTTGGCAAAGCTAAAAATTCTGGTTTTACAGTAGTTGTTTGACATCTTCTCATTATTTTCATTGATACTGCCATATGGGAAATCAACAGTAAGATCTTGAGATATTTTAGCAATGACTTATCTATGTGCACACTACAACCTCTGTAATTCCTCCTCCTACAACAAACATACTATACATAATTCAAAGGGCATTATTGAAGTCATCAACATGGTAGCTTTAAATCCACAATCACTTAATTGATTTGATTTAGTAAAAATATACAGTAAATCTTAGTACAAGCCAGGTTGGCAGCTAGCTATTACCTGTTTTAGTGATTGGCTTTTATGTGTTTTTAGCTATGTGTTTGATTTAGATATTGATTTTGTATGGATTTAATTTGTGAAAATGTTGCACATGTTTTTATTAAAAATAGATCGTTTTACATGCTCAGGTGAAACTAGAGTTGCAGATGTATTATTAAATTAGAGAGTCAAAGGTTGTATTTTTTGAATACTGCAAGAAAGTTGTTTAAAATTTTAAAAAGAAAAACCAAAATGATACTGGTGATGATACTGTTAGTCTATTTTTTGTTATAAATACTTAACATAAACATATGTCATAATGTCAAATTTATGAAACTGTGATATTATTATAGAGCATTTATTTCTTGACAATTTGTTCTATAGGGTGTCCAAGAAAGAATTAACTGCTAGCTTTGGCGGGTAGTAACTTAAATAAAATACCATGAAATCACAAAATTGAACTTGAAATATAATGTATAGGTGATAGATTAGTTTGTGTGTGAAAATCACATGATATGGTTCAATGGTTTAGGTGATATGCTTGATTGCATTACTAGTGGTGTAAAAGGCTTCTGTCAAAGTTTCAATATTGATTGTCAGACAGATATTTCCATTAACATCAAATGGCAGAGATTGTCATCAGATTCAGTTTATGCTCATTATTTGTGACATAAACGACAAGTCACAGGCTTTCTGAAGAGATTTAATCCCTGTTTGTCCAAATTTGTCCGTCCAAATAATACGTAAATGTCTGCTCTATTAATCTGAATTATAATGATGCTTTACTGTCATGACATGAATCCGATAACATAGCAAGACCAGATACTAGCCAGACAAATCCATTCTCTGAACATAACCATTTTAAATAAAAGTTTTGTGTCTCTTATATTATCTCGTGTAGATACCGAACACAGCATTAAATTTTGTTAGCAAGCTGTTCTACCTTGCAAACCTGTTTAGGCCTATTTTGGCCTGTTTGGCCTAACTAGCAAATCAAATTCTCCAACATTGTGTTTAAAATAATGTTTCATGAATAACTTCTTAACATGCATTCTGTTTCAAGTATCTTTCTTTCCTAGGAACTCTTGCCAAACGTATTCTATGCTCCAGATTTCAGCAAATCTGATAACAATTTCTCTTTAATGTGGTGTTGAACTGCACAGCAAAATGATACTGCCAAATAAAGACAGTCAATGTTCAAACTGCACGCATTAACACTTCTTATAACTCAATTTACCTATTTTAGGCACTATGTTTAGCCCTCCAAGTGTACCGGTGATTTACTGAATACATTTTTCACATATAAAATAAATATATATAAATAAATAAAACACACACACACACACCAGTTTGACACCACTTAACCCCCGACACACACTTTCATATACCAGAAACATGCAAGATTGGTAACAATAAATTGATTTTAGCAGTGACATTAGAATGCCGCTTCAATTGATTCTTAATGTAATTTGATATAACAAAGGTGATTTATGAACATTCTACATCTTATATTTTACATATTTCTTTATAATAAAAATAAAAATTTAAGCTTTAAATTGAGTTTTAAAGGAAATATCTGTCTGACCATCAATATTGAAACTTGGATCACAGATTTGTAAGGACATGTAAAAATCTGTGCTTGGACAGAAGCCTTTTACACCACTTGTAACGCAATCGAGCATATCATCAAAACCTTTGAACCATATCACATGATTTTCATACATAAAGTAGTCTATGACCTGTATATTATATTTCAAGTTAAATTTCTTGATTTTATTGTATTGTTTTTAATTTATGACCGGTCAAAGCTAGGAGTTAATTCTTTCTGGGACACCCTGTATGTTAATGTTAAAACTGTGTACATTAAATTATTCAGTTTGTTTAATGTCAAATTTCAAGGAGAAATTGTTTTTAATGATTTAAAGAAAGTTGACCTTGATTTATATGCTTTCCTTGCTAAAATCTTCATTAACAACTATTGCCCACTTCACAGCCTGTATCTATCTTGTTTTGTCAATTGAAACGTCCACAGAATAGAATCCAAGAATAGAATACATAAGGAGCCAAAACTAACATGTGCCTTAATTGAATCTTTCCTCCCCATTATGTTTTTAACAAGGAGAGACAGCTTAACGCATAATTCAATACATTGCTTATGTGCACCATTAATCAATAGTACTACTGTTCATGCATACAAGAAAAGACTCCACCATCATGCTTGTAATAGCGGGGGACATGACACAAACACTCAAAATGCGAGCCATCCATAATTCACCAAATCGTTAGTCGTTTATAAACTGATAGTTTATTCAGCATGCCTATTTATCCAGACCAGCCGTGAGCTATTTAAAGCATGGCGGATCTCTGAGAATGACATGCACATGTAATGATAGTTGTTAGTGTGCATTTTCAAAATATGCACATTCATTAAGACTTGTGTGACATGATACTTGGTCTGTGAATAATGTACATAAAGTTTTGATTGTGTAACATTCTGGTTTTTAAAAATGTGTTACTTGGTACGTGAAAAGTATTTTCTAATCAAAAAAGTTTTTCTATCCGTGTATGAATGAGCACATGTTTTAATTCAAAAATGTCACAAACGTTAACAAAAAGTTACACCAAAATGTCACAATTGTTACCAAACAAAACATTGTATTAACAGAAATCCTGACAATAGAATTTTCTACCACTTTTATGAAATATTTGTAAATATGTTACCCATTAGATGTGAAAAGTGCAATAAAAAAATTGCTAACATGTCAGAGAATATTTGCTTTGAAGTCATTTGGAGCAACAAAAAAAAAATTCTATGCGATGTCACTAATGTTTAATACCGAACGTTACATCAGCTTTGCTCCGTATTTTGGCAATTATTTTAATCTTTAGACACCTGCATGTCTTGATCCTACCAGTGAGCACCATTAACAACAACAAACTTGTTAATATAATGTTTATGCTAGGTTCTGTGGCCATTTAAAAGTGAAATTTCAATTTTTCAGAATTAAATGTTACTTTGGAAACGCCCATAAAAAATATGGTAACCATATAGATTTTCATAGAGAATTATGGGAAACTATAAAATACACAATTGTTCATAAAATCAAAAACATTTAACCAATTTAACCAAAATTTGAAACCTTGAACCTCTTTAGTAGTGATTAAATTGGAAACCAAAAACTCTTTCTTTTTTACATCGATCATCTCCTTAAGGTCTTAACCTAACTAACAAAAGAGCACATTTTCTGGTTGTATAGTATTTGCGCCATCCTCTCTTTATTTTCATTGATACTACCATATGGGAAATCAACAAAGTGAGATCTTGAGTATTTAAGCAATTACTTATCTATATGTGAACACTTCAACCTTTATCTACCCTTCCCTGTGAAACAAACATACTGTACATAATTCAAAGCATGCCTATTTAACCAGACCAGCCATGAGCTATTTTAAGCATGGCGGATCTCTGGGAATGATACATGCACATGTAATGATAGTCATTAGGGTGTGCATTTTCAAAATATGCACATTCATTAAGACTTGTGTGACATGATACTTGGTCTGTGAATAATGTACATAAAGTTTTGATTGTGTAACATTCTGGTTTTTAAAAATGTGTTACTTGGTACGTGAAAAGTATTTTCTAATCAAAAAAGTTTTTCTATCCGTGTATGAATGAGCACATGTTTTAATTCAAAAATGTCACAAACGTTAACAAAAAGTTACACCAAAATGTCACAATTGTTACCAAACAAAACATTGTATTAACAGAAATCCTGACAATAGAATTTTCTACCACTTTTATGAAATATTTGTAAATATGTTACCCATTAGATGTGAAAAGTGCAATAAAAAAATTGCTAACATGTCAGAGAATATTTGCTTTGAAGTCATTTGGAGCAACAAAAAAAAAATTCTATGCGATGTCACTAATGTTTAATACCGAACGTTACATCAGCTTTGCTCCGTATTTTGGCAATTATTTTAATCTTTAGACACCTGCATGTCTTGATCCTACCAGTGAGCACCATTAACAACAACAAACTTGTTAATATAATGTTTATGCTAGGTTCTGTGGCCATTTAAAAGTGAAATTTCAATTTTTCAGAATTAAATGTTACTTTGGAAACGCCCATAAAAAATATGGTAACCATATAGATTTTCATAGAGAATTATGGGAAACTATAAAATACACAATTGTTCATAAAATCAAAAACATTTAACCAATTTAACCAAAATTTGAAACCTTGAACCTCTTTAGTAGTGATTAAATTGGAAACCAAAAACTCTTTCTTTTTTACATCGATCATCTCCTTAAGGTCTTAACCTAACTAACAAAAGAGCACATTTTCTGGTTGTATAGTATTTGCGCCATCCTCTCTTTATTTTCATTGATACTACCATATGGGAAATCAACAAAGTGAGATCTTGAGTATTTAAGCAATTACTTATCTATATGTGAACACTTCAACCTTTATCTACCCTTCCCTGTGAAACAAACATACTGTACATAATTCAAAGGGCATTCTCAAAGTCATCAAGGTGGTAGCTTTAAATCCACAATCACTTAATTGATTTGAGAAAGCAAAAAGATACAGTAAATCTTAGCACAAGGCAGGTCGACAATTAGTTATTAGCTGTTAATCAGTGATAAGTTTCTATGTGTATCTGGCATTATGTTTAACACAGATATTGATTTTGTATGGGTTAAATTGGAAAATGTTGCACATGTTTTTATTGAAAATAGATCATTTTACTCGCTCAGGCGAACCTTCAGTTGCAGGTATATTACATTTTATTAAATTTATGAGTATAAAGGATTTTTCTTTGAATATAGTGAGACAGTTGTTGTTTTAACTTTTTTATTTTAACAGGAAACTAAGTGATACTTATAAATTAATATCTAATCCGTACTGATGAAAAATAATTCTTTAAAAGTGAGTTATCAATTTTGAATCTGACAAATATGGTGTAAGAGGATTACTACATAGTGCAAAATTTTAGTTGCGCTCTCTTTTTCACAGTTTCTACCGAGTCTTAATTGTTTCAGGTGTAATGTTTTCACCATTTCAAAACTCTTTGCATTGATGTTTATGACTATCATTTTGTAGCCAGATACTGAATATTTAAGTTTGTAAAGTCTAAGGAAAAGAGATGAAAATGAACCCTTTTTAATAATAATTTACATAATACGTTACATTCATTTTTTCAAATTCAAATTGATTTAGTTTCCATCAAAATTACTAAGACATTTAAAAACATTCTTATGTTTAGGGTCTGTATTGCATTATTTTTGTGTTACTTAGAATGAGTCTGCACTGATTATTTTAAATGAACATACTTGCCAATTTTGAGCAGCCTTTTTTATCGGGATTATCACAAATCAACAATTGCTGATCCAAAATTTGTTTGCTCTCCAAAATTGTGTTTGCTTGTACAAGTATATAACTTTTCTTTCCTTGAGAAGAATCAATATTTAAAGAAGACGAGTCTGCTTCAAACTTGAGAAATTAGTTACAAAATATAACTCATTTTCTCATAATCCATGGGATATTTTATGACTGAAATATATCCCATTTTGGACACATTTGTGAAATGTGTATTATTGTGGTAACCATAATTATAATAACACAACAAAATATAAGCAGCTCTGAAATAAAAAATTGCTCATAAAATCACATCAGTTTTACCAATTAATCAAAAATTTGAAGTTAGAATTGCTTTAGAAGTAATCTTTCATGTAAAATTTAAAACTAAATTTCAACAAATCAGTGTGTGTGTGCTCCTAGCTTTATCAAGCCACAATTTAATTGAAACATTGTTGTGATTATGTTTCCCTGAAAAAGAATAAAATAATTAACTTACTTGTAAAAACTGACCGAATGAGGTTTTTTTCCCTATTTTCTACATGCAACTAAGTCTATTCAATTAATAGAAAATGAAGAGGGAAACTTAATACAACATAGATACATGGAGAGCTACTGTAGCATGAAAC
>JXSR01S068191.1:64826-75331 GCA_000969725.1 Ophiothrix spiculata | reverse complement strand
ACTGGTTAAAAGCAGCAATACATTTGAGTCAACTATAAAAAAAAGTTGCTGCTTTTTACTAACTCAATTTTTATAATTAAGTCTAATTCAATACAACTTTTCTGCAATGTACACTCAGGAAACTGAAGTCAACTTCACTTTATCTATGTGACTACCTACGATCACTATTCTGCTTTATAGATCATTTAGGCTATAATCAGAGGTATGACATCATGATCAAAATGATGAAAAAGTATACTTTAAGGTCCCTTCAAAAACTTTACCCATGACCTGACCCTAACTCACTAACCGTGACCCCACCCTAACTCTATACATTACCCTTACCCTGCCTCTACCCCTACCCCTTACTCTAAATCCTAACCCTAAAATTTCTGATGGGATCTAAAGAATACTTTAAAGTATACTTGGTCCAACTTCATTATTAATTTATTATCATTCAGTCAAAATGAGTCTGATTCAGATTTCAGTGGATGCCCTTACTGACTGAGTTAGATTCAAAAATTGATTGAAATCTGTTACGAGTTTTGGTAAATTATTTTGACTTCATAATTCATTTATTATCATTCAGTCAAAATGAGCTTATCAATTGTCAGTGTATGCCCTCACTGACTGAGTCGAATTCAAAATCGACCTGAATCTGTTGCCAGTTTTGGCAAATGTAAACTTGGTATTGGTGTGGAAGACAGCTAATTTATTATACCTATTCAGTCATTTTTGAATAGAGATACAGGGTTGCTAGACTGCATCAGATTTGTATATTATGCACATTCAGATTATGTGTGGGAGGATAAGAGCAGACCTAGTTTGGTTATCTATTACATTATTATTTATTATGATGTGCCAATCTTTTTATTGCTTGTGAAGTATTATATATAACCTATGAACTACATTGCTAACAAAATAATAAGAAATAAAATATTGAAGATTATTTCTATGAATGCATGAATATGCTTATTATGACTTCTGATGGCAAAAGATGACAGAATCAGGCCAATTATACAACCTTTATGATTAGCAAAGTTGCAAGATGGTATCAGATTTGTTGATTATGCATCTTCAGTTTTGTGTGGGAGTTAAAAGACGACCTAGATTGAAATTACTCTTGTGATATGACTGTTAAATACCAACACATTTTTTCTCTCATGTAAGTATCACAAAAACCATGGGTCAGTGTTATCTAAACAGATATACATCATGGCCAAAACTAAAAATGACATGAAGGCAGTGCCCTCAGATTACCTGCAGCAATAAGTCACCTCTTCAGAACCTTTTTCTAATAAATTCTGTAAAACTCTACTTATAGGTGTGTATTCAGATCACTTTCACTAATAAAATCATTTTTTTTTGGATGGCACATGAAAGTGCATTTTTTTTTCTGATAACCAATGTAAATTTTCATGCCCATATTATTTTTCGTTGAAGAGATAGGCCTATGGTCAAAAAGTGCTGAATTACTGAAATAATTTGTTAACAAAAATTAATATCCTATAAGTTTCTATGGGTCACTCTCGGACACATTTTGGCCTGTAGCATTAATTTTGCCCAAGGTATACGAATGAAACTTTACAATTGTCTTATGTAGGTATTGGCCCTTCATTCAAATATGAGGGGTGCTCTGACAAAATGATAGGCAAGTCTCATATTTCAAAATTGAGTTTATGACACATTTTAATTTGCTATAATCTCAGCTTTGGAACGATATAAAATATGATACACTTTCTTTCTAAATTCTTCATTTAGAGATCGAAATCCAAAGCAGTCCACTGAATATATTGCAATAAAACTTGACTGCAAATTGATTTCAAAGATACTGATTACTACAGTGTATAATAGCAACATGCAATCAATTAACCTTGAATAATTCCCAGCAAGCTTGACCTTCAAAACTTCAAGTATAGGTAAACACTTATGCATGAATGCATTTTATGTCACAAAACGGAATTTGACTTTTTCACCCTATTTTTACTTTAGATACCATTTATTCAAAATGTGGATTTTCTACTTTCCTCTCAATTTGCTAGAGCAGCCCACATATGGTTTATAATGTTAATTTCACCAGATCAGAATACTTTCCTTTAAAATGGAGCTATGACCATTAGTTTCCAGAATGGAATTCTTAATGTCTTAACATTCTTATCATATTTATTAAAACAAGAATGCAATACTTCACCAAACAGCCATGTTGAATTGAGTGTTCAAATTTACTTGGTTAAATTTTGCTTAAGGCCAGTACACCAGCAATCAAGATTTTTGCATGTAGTGATTTATTTTGTAATAATTTGTAAGTAACATCCCTTCCTCATTGACTTACTATAGCATGGGATGATTAATAAAGGTCACGTTTTAATTATCTGTACCAGACCGGCATTAGTTTAGGATCAAGTCGGTTTGGTTTTAATAGCATAGAGAATCAAGTTTATACTCAGCAATGCACCCCTTGAAAGTAATTACTCAATGAAGGAGTTTTTCTGTTGATTTATTGGTTAGACTCCATGGGTACGGTGAGCCAAACCATCATTGAATTGAGACTATGCTTGTGGTGGTATCTATAAAACCTACTCTTGCTTGAAAATGAGCTTTAGTGTTATTTGAAGATTCCATATTGCATTGTTAAATGGGAGTGTCTTCTTTCATTTTTGACAATTTAAATAGTCAGAGATATTTCAGCCTGTGTAATTTGCAGAAAATTGGTTTGATTCATGTGTTTAATTCAGTAAGATTTGGTGAATTGGTGGTAGTATAGCATTATGTTCAGCATTGAAGCGATGAAGAGGGGGCATTAAAATTTACATCATTGTCATACCAGTGTCTTAAGATTGCTTAGAAATCACCTGTTCAGAAACATTTTCTTATCAGTTATGACATTCAACTTCCAAAAAAGAATTTTTCCGAAGGTCTAAGGAAAATTCTTATCATGTTTAATACAAGTAAGAATGTAATACTTTACCAAACAACTTCATTTGTATTGACTGTGAAAATTTAAAGTGGTGAAATTTTGCTCAAGGCTAGCACACTGGCCTTCAAGATGTTTGCATGTAGTGATTTATTTTGTAATAACTTGTAAGTAACATCCCTTCCTCATTGACTAACTATAGCATGGGATGATTAATAAAGGTCACGTTTTAATTACCTGCACTAGACCAGCATTAGTTTAGGATCAAGTTGGTTTGGTTTTAATAGATGATAATAGCATAGAGAAGCAAGTTTATACTCAGCAATATACCCCTTGAAAGTAATTTCTCAAATGGAGGAGGTATTCTGTTGATTTATTGGTTAGACTCCACGGGTACGGTGAGCCAAACCATGATTGAATTGAGATTATTTGTTTGTGGTGTTATCTATAAAACCTACTCTTGCTTGAAAATGAGCTATAGTGTGATATGAAGATTTCATATTGCAATGTTAAATTGGAGTGTCTTCTTTCATTTTTGACAATTTAAATAGTCAGAGATAATTCAGCCTGGGTAATTTGCAAAAAATTGGTTTGATTCCTGTGATTCCTGAGTAAGGTTTGGTGAATTGGTGGTAGTATAGCATTTTGTTCAGCATTGAAGAGGGGGCAATAAAGTCCATATTTGTCATCGACATACCAGTGTCTTACCTAGAGCAATAAATAGCCTCTGTAGAAACGTTTTCTTATCAGTTATGACATTCAGTTTCCAAAATGGGATTTTTGTAACAACAAACTATTCAGAAGGTCTAAAAAAATCGCATGTTAAATACAAGTAAGAATCTAATACTTTACCTAACAACTTCATTTGTATTGACTGTGAAAATTTAAAGTGGTGAAATTTTGCTCAAAGCTAGCACACTGGCCTTCAAGATGTTTGCATGTAGTGATTTATTTTGTAATAACTTGTAAGTAACATCCCTTCCTCATTGACTAACTATAGCATGGGATGATTAATAAAGGTCACGTTTTAATTACCTGCACTAGACCAGCATTAGGTTAGGATCAAGTCAGTTTGGTTTTAATAGATGGTAATAGCATAGAGTAGCAAGTGTATACTTGGCAAGATACTGTTGGAGGTAATTACTTAAATGAAGAAGGTTTTCTGTTGATTTATTTATGCCAGTAGCAGGTAATTGACTTGAAGCTGGGAGCTGATGATTACTTTATCATTCCCAGGGACTTGCTATTGGAAGTATTACAGTAATATATGTGAAATATATTTTATATTGTGACTATATTTTGTCTGAAAATAAAAAATAAAATATTTAAATTTCATTATAGTTTAAACAATATTTTGGAAAATATAATTAAAACCAGGGATAAAACTTTACAGTTTCTCAATAATTCAACATAACAGTCTTATCCCTGGTCTCTTCCCAAGTGTTGCATACTCTCATTTGCTTCTGGAGTGTAAACAAGAAGCACACTATGGTCAAACTTCACAAAATACATTTCAGAAGTCAAGGTCAATCGGTTGAAAGTGCAAGTACAGATGTTGACATCAGGAAAAAACACAATCATTTAAAACATGTTAGTTTGTGAAATATATGTTAATGTTTTTGCACTTGCACCCATACATTCTTATTGTAACCTATAAAATGTATATGTATTTTAATAATTTGTTTTACTTTTTATATCAGTTACTATATCATGCTACCTTGTTCAAGCTAAGTTCTGTGGGAAAGACTAGTGCAATCCATCTGATCTGTGTCAAAGACTAGTATGACCTACTTACATTGTTTTCATAACATTATCAAACAATGTTTGCCCCACCTTTGGCCAATAGCATTTGCAGAGGAAAACATATTTCTAATGACTTAAAGTTCATTCACACGGTAAACAATTTTACATTTATGAACATGACATTTTAGCGGCAAATGGCAGCATTGATTGTGGACAAGAAGCAACACCTACGTATTTATATTTTCTTATTATTATCAACCCCAGCAATAGAAGACGTTGTATAATGTCTTTTGAAAATTGATTTTTTGTATTTAAGCTTTTAGCGGCATGTGTGTTTGGTACTTTGAGTTAATTTTTAGGTCATGACTTTCTTTCATAATTGTTAAGAAAACTAAAGGTAAAAATACCAAGAACTGGCAGATATAAGGCATTGATCTTTTTTAGATGTATCATAAACCATCAAACCACAACTAAACGAAAAATTCATGATCCACATCTTTATTGAAACTCAGATTATTAGCTAATAAGTATCCTTTTCTGATTATCTGTTATAAATCCATAAAATGTCTTACTTATTTCTTGTAAATATCTTAACTTGAAAACACGTGATAAGAATTGAGTAAAATCTTCAGCATGAGATTTATGGTCTGTTCATCAAAATAGATATAACTGATGTAGATTTTAAATGAATAGCACCTTTAATGAGCAGACAGTCTAAAAGCAAGGTAATATCCATATTGCATTATGAATTAATTTGTTATGGCTGTAATGGCATGACATTTATTATAGAGATAAACATGAAATCCTATAGGATCGATTTCCAATGGGAAAGTGTATACTGACTTTAATGTTTCAGATGGACGGGGAGCCATCCTCAAATTGCCATTAATTTCACCTATAACTTCAGCTTTAACATGTTACATTTACTCTTTCTGTCCTGAAATCCCATACTGGATTAATATACACTCAATACAAATTGGAATGCCTGAGCATTCTCTTGTATGCTCCCTTGGAAATTCTCAGTCCTTCTATTGGATTAAAAGGGTTAAGAGATTTTTAATCATTTTGTTTTGTTTAACATACGTAGGCTGACCAACCTTACCTCCTTTTCTTGTAATACATTTTTTCATCACCGTATATACTTTTAAGTATATGTATAAAAAATCGATTTGATTTTTGCCCTAGTTCTAAAGCTATGTTTTCACTCAAGAATTACTAAAATTTGCTTTGATAAAGTTTATAATTTTCTTTATATTTTTTGAATCTAGAAACAAATGTCTTGGAATTTGAAACATTACCAAAAATGGTCAAAATTTGAAAATATTTTGCCAACCCCCCCCCCACCCCCCCCTAATTTTGTGATTTTGGCAAGATTAAAAAAATCAAGAGTTACAATAGTTTTTTGTTATACTTTTTATGTTAAATTTTGTTGTACAGTTTATATGGAAATAAAGCTTGAATCTTTTTGAATCAATAGAAAATCAATTTATGAAAGTATTGGATGTACACTGACCTTAAAGAACTTGTGTCGGCCTTATGGGGATGAACTTTTAAAGTCGGGTCGTCAGTCTATCAGTCAGTCGGTACTTTAAAATATCTAAAAGCAATGCAATGTCCCTGATTAGAGGCATACGATGACATAGCAAGATAGTTCTTCAGTTATTTCTGACAGGACACCAAAGATGTTTTAATTTAACACATTTCTTGTGAGTTTCTGTGCTAGAAACGGTAAATTTGATATTAAAAAATTGTATAAAACGGCCTGATTTTTGCAGGATTTACAGTTTCAAAGAAAAGGGCAACACAACAATTTTTGGCCTAATAACAAAGAAAATTTCATTAATCTATTGGAGTGTGCCCTTTCAATTAAATGTCACATTTTCAACTTCTAGGGACAATAATGATATTTCCTTTTAAAGCAAAGGTTAGGAAAGATAAACACGTTATACCATGTATCTTTTCATCTTTTAGCTTAAAGGTTTCAACAATATTTCCCTACTCTGTCGTATAAAATGTCGTATATTTGCCACTATCTCATAAGTAGTTCCCCTCCAGGGGATAGACTAGACAGACTGACCAAAAGCATTAAACCAAGTTAGTAATGATATATGGCATATAACATTAGGGCATCAAGTAAACATATGGCGAGGCTTTGATGGCTACTGGCAGAGATAGCTGGCTGGCTAATTAAAACCAACACAGATATTGATATTCTATGTTATGTTGTTATATCCAAAAATAGATACAATTAGATTTATTCTAGGTAGCCACCGCAATGTGATCCATTGCATACACAAAGATTGGCCATTTTTAGCTTCTTTGATCGACAATATTGATAAGCACCGGGGTTTTGCACCAAATTTTTTGGTTCGAATCATGCTTTTTGCTGTTTACAATCGCATGAAATCCTGGTTCTTATCATAACTGATGTCAAGATTTAAGACTGATGTCACTAATTAGTTTTTGCAATCTTCAGAAAAAATCATTCAAATGAATTCGGCTGTAGATCTGACAAGATTACCACAATTAACTCACGGTTAGGTAGTTGAAATATAGCCTCAAATTCCATCAAGTCTCTTTAAGATTATGCTGTAGCTGTTGCTAAATGCAATGGCAGCAAAATTGTGCTGGTGTTTTCTGCTAGTTGTCTTTAAACATGTTTCTTGTGATGGGTGAAAAAAGTCTGCCATAGTATATTGTGGCCTTGATAATTTTCAAGATAAAGTCAATACAAGGTTTCATATGACAGACTTTCTATTGATTTGAAATCAGTTATGAGAGAAAAAGTTCCTTAGAAATGATGCAAATGATATAAAAAGAAAAACTTGTATCATTTTAATGCAATGAGTAATATGAAAACATCTCAACAGGATCAATGTTTATATGAAATTCCATTTTTGTTTTCCCTTATAAATTCCACTATTTCTCTAAGTTTCAGCTTTCAAGGTCCTTGTTATTTGTGTTTTCTCAAAGTAAAAGGTTGCACAGAATGGCATTCGATCAAATTTGTGAAAGAGCATTATTGATTGTAAATTTGAAAATGCCAAGGGTTAGCTTAAATGTGCTTATATTCAATTCAGAGTCTTGTTTTAAATCAGCTTTATGGTGCGTAAGCAGGACTTTTTATGCAGTGAATTTTGTCGAATCCTACATTTAAATCAGTCTAATCATATAGAGGAAGAGCTTTCAGTAGGATGAATGCAGTTGAAAACTATTTTGTCTTTTCCGTTCCATTCCCAAAGGCTGTATATGTGACAGGCGAAGTAATTGAAATCCCAGCCTGTGCACTTTTATTATGTCTTATTCATTCATTCAGCTTGGAATCAAAGAACTGTAAACAGAAATTTTTAGCAGGCAAATTTTTTAGCACTTTGCCAAGTTTGATCAATTTCATTTGTTTTTTTATTTTAACTGGTTGTACATTTTGTCAATTGACTTACATTGATATGAATAAATGTATTCAGTTATTTTTTCTATTTTGTGTTCATTATGTTTTGAGTAAAAAGAGCAAATATCATTATCAAGCAAAATTTTTCACTTTTTATTTTCGCATTTTATGCGGTGCTTTGAATCAGAGGTGATGAGAAAGAAGAGAGAATGTGATACTTACTTTCACAAAGAGAGTGGAAAGTCACAAAATGAAGATTTTGCTCAAACAGCCAATTGAAGTGAAATGATAATCCAATTTAACCATATCCATATACATTCTCTTGACTACATCAAAAGTTTGTGAATTGAGAACTTTGTTTTATGGTTAATTTATCACCTTTTGTTATTATGATTATTATAATCTTGCAAGTTAAAAGTCAGATTTCTTTTAATTGCTTTTCTTTGAGTCAAGCAATTTTCTAGAATGGCTTTTCTTTGAGTTTTCTTATTATTTTTTAACTTGTAAGGAAATTCAATGGAAGTATGATATTTCACACATTTGAAAGTTAAGAATATGAATAATTCAGATATATGGAAAACTCAAATCTAAATTTTTCACTCATTTTGTGAAGTAGGGCTCATCTCTGTAATCTATGTGACTTGATAGTTTGATACTAGAGCTGGAAAAAACTTGCCCAGATGCAATCAATACAGAATCTAATTAAAATTTAAAGCAGTAATCCACAATCCATGATCCGCAGCTTCAACCTGCTTTTTGTCAATGACTTTTATTGAAATTTAGATTTCTAGGTAATAAGAAGTGGTCCGCTCGCGAGTCTGACAGCTTGCTTGTCCGAAAAATAGCTTGCTGGTCCAAAGGTTCCCTAGTCAGAATATGGGCTCATCAGTCAAAATTTAAAAAAACAGCTCTTTTTATGTTACGTTTATAATTGTAATATAGCCAGAATAATGAGATGTGAAAACATATTTAACCCTAAAGCTCCCAAAGGTTACAAGAGAAAATCACCAAAATCCGAATATGCAATAGAGGGGGTCCTATATGGGCACGAAATCGCTGCCTAGGCAGCGCCCCTTGGGTGGCTTGGTATAGGTGGGCGTGAGATTGGGATGCGAGAGGTCCCTGATTTGAGCCCCGGTGGAAACCACCCTTATTTCTGAGAAGGCTGAGAACGAAAAGGTGTATGTAGGAGGTTAGGGTTAGGTTGTGATATTTGTGATAGTAGAGGCTTTGATTCTGATATTCAAGACTTTGTTACAGATGTAAACCAGCTAGTTCTCACTGTACAGTTATTTACATCACAAGGATATGCATTATTTATGAGAAGGTATCAAACGTTGCCTTGTTCAGATGATAAGTCTAGCAGTAGCTCAGATTGTATCTCTGCCAAAACAATTTCATTATGTTAATAGTGTGTGTAGATGCCAAGTTAGGTAATAAGAACGGGGTTTAATTGCAGACTTTACTTGGGAATTTGATCAAAAAATGAAGTCTTAACTCTTTAGTATCATATCATTGCGAATATAAACAGTTTGAATTTGCAATTGATTTGAAAGTATATAGATAAATGGATACATTCTGCTGTGTTTGTTTTGTAAAGGTGTGTTATTAGTAATTGAATTAATTGAGCATTTTACAATTTTCCTGTTTCTTATTATTATGTTTGAGAAAATTCAAATTTATGTAAAGTGGAATTAAAAATACAAATGGCTTTGATATGTAGGGCCTTAACCAATATATGATTAATATTCTTTATTTATATTTCTTTATATTATATTAAGTTGATAATTTCAGAGTATAAGTAAGATACTTAGAATTGAAAAAAAAATCTAGCAGTTACTTTAAATAAAGAAACATTTGCATATGGTCTTTTGAGCCAGCTGTTTACATGTCAAAAGAATGGTACTGTCTCTACACAAGCAAGACCTTTGGCATAAATTCCAACTGGTATATTTTATAAATCTATGGAGATATTATATTTTCATTACTATACAAAACATGAAGGCAACGTTTTGAGGAGTAGATTTATAAATGCTGCTATGTTTAGAACACCTTTGTCAATCAAAACATTGCACCATTTTATTGCTTCCTTCTCATACAGTTGTGCATCTATTTTTATATCTTGCTGTAGGCAAGTCAGGAGTTCTTTACCTGTAAATTGAAGTGAAATTGTTTTGATTGAATTTGGGTGTTTATCAGTTGCGGAATTTGAGCAAGAGAATTGTCATTTCCATCTTGTTGAATATATATAGTGGGATTCGGACAAAATTGACTTTTTTCTGACTTGTAAATTTTAAGCTGTTCTTTCATGTCAGTGCTTTTACTTCATTTACAAAAGATGGTGTATATGGCAATACACTCTGTACCAGCTACCAGTGTTCTATCTGTGTAGATATTTAGTGTCATAAGGACATGCATTATTTAAAGCAAGGTATCAGATGTTCCTATATTGTATTAAGATAAAAGGTTTTTATAAGCTAC
>JXSR01S068191.1:50386-64764 GCA_000969725.1 Ophiothrix spiculata | reverse complement strand
AAGATACTTAGAATTGAAAAAAAAATCTAGCAGTTACTTTAAATAAAGAAACATTTGCATATGGTCTTTTGAGCCAGCTGTTTACATGTCAAAAGAATGGTACTGTCTCTACACAAGACCTTTGGCATAAATTCCAACTGGTGTATTTTATAAATCTATGGAGATATGAATTTCATTACTATACAAAACATGAAGGCATCTTTTTAAGGAGTAGATTCATAAATGCTGCTATGTTTAGAACACCTTTGTCAATCAAAACATTGCAGCATTTTATTGCTTCCTTCTCATGCAGTTGTGCATCTATTTTTTGTATCTGGCTGCAGGCGAGTCAGGAGTTCTTTACCTGTAAATTGAAGTGAAATTGTTTTGATTGAATTTGGGTGTTTATCAGTTGCAGAATTTGAGCAAGAGAATTGTCATGTCCATCTTGTTGAATATATAGTGGGATTCGGACAAAAGATTTTAAAATTGACTTTTTCTGACTTGTAAATTTTAAGCTGTTCTTTCATGTCAGTGCTTTTACTTCATTTACCAAAGATGGTGTATATCGCAATACATTCTGTACCAACTACCAGTGTTCCATCTGCAGATGTTTAGCGTCATAAGGACATGCATTATTTAAAGCAAGGTATCAGATGTTCCTATATTGTATTAAGATAAAAGGTTTTTATAAGCTACTCCTATATTTTAAAATTGGAACCATTCCTAACAATTTAATTTTTATTGTCCTTTCATTTCATTCTTTTATTTTCATTTACAAAATATTTAATATCTGATTTAAACAAGCTTGCTGTGTTCCATCTGTACAGTTATTTAGAATCACAAGGACATGCATTATTTATGGCAAGGTATCAAATGTTCCCTTGCATGAAGATGCTAAGTCTAGCACCAGCTCAGATTGTCTCTCTACCAAGACGATGTTAATGTGTTAATATTGTGTAGATGTCAGATTAGGTGATAACAAGAAGGTTTAATTGTAGAGTTTAGTTAGGAACTTGATCAGAAAATGAGCTCTTAACTCTAAGTATCGTTGCGGTTATAAGCAGTCTGTTAGCTTGAGGCCTCACAAGAAAATAGGATGAGATGGTTTTATAAGTGTTCAAGTAAATGGATGAATTTTACAGAGTTTGTTAATGTAAAGGTGTTTAATTAGTTATTATATTAACAGAGCACTCACAGGTCTTCTATTTCTCAAGAATATGTATGGGCAAATTAAAAGCTATGTAAATAATAAAAAATGAATTAACCCTTTTGGTCCTGAAGTGCCATATAGGTGTATAGAGCCCATACTGAATGTATACACTCAATACGAATTTGAATGCCTGAGCATTCTCTTGTATTATAGTCTTTGTTAAAGACTCTCTGTAATGTCTGTGAAGCAACGAGCGCTTATGCAAGCGCCAAGAAAAAATTTGCATTTTGCATTTGAGTCCGAGGAACAAACTCTTTGTTTTTTATTTATATCATGATTAGTGGCTTAGAGTTTTTTTTATAGATCTACAAATATATAACATTTTTATTATTATATTACAAAGCATGAAGCAAGATTTTGAAGTATACATTCATAAATGCTGCTATGTTTAGAACACCTTTGTCAATCAAAACAGTGCACCATTATATTACTTCCTACCAATGGTGTGCATCAATTTGTGAAACTTGCTTTTGGCGAGTCAGCAGTTCTTTACCTGTAAATTTAAGTGAAATACGCTCTGATTGAATTTGGTTGTTTATCAGTTGGTAAATGTGAGCAAGGGAGCAATTGTCATTTGCATCTTGTTGAATATGCTTGGGATTTAGACATTTGAAGCTTTCATGAGCTATCTAAGTTATGAATACCTTATAAATTATATACCAATTCAAGTATTGATCTTCTGCCTTAAAAATAATTAAAACACTTTCATAATGTTTAGGTCATTATAGCTAGTAAGGCTGTCGATTTCTGTTTAATTTGCTAAACGTTTAAACAGATTTTCTTGGACCGTTTAAAAATTTAGCTGAAAGCTTATATGATCTAATAAAATTTGCTTGATCATGATAATTTGTCACTTTTTGGCAGGTAAAGGTGTTTATCAGAAGGTGAGTGGATGAAGTATTTTTTTTTAATTGTAAACCAGTTTGTTAATAAACATGAAAAAATCCCAAATCCCAAATTATCTGTTAAAACAAATTTTCTTTTATTTTTCTCTGAAAAATTTAAGCCAGAAATAAAGGGAAACATGTCCTAAATTCTATCCTAACATAGAGTTGACCATCCATTGACCTTTTTTCATATTTGCACTCCCACAAGAACACAAACATTAAGTAATTACCATTAGCAGCTACCGTGAATCCTGTCCATACATGCTAGTCTAAATTTCTCTTTAAAAGTGGTAATAAATTTGTTTACTGTCATATAATTTTAAACCATTGTGTTAATCATCATAAGATAGAAATGAAAACTTTTTTATTTATCTTCATTGAAAATACAAACAAGATATGAAAAACAAAGCACCACAGACCTTAATTTTTCTCAAAGCATCAACTTGACCTTTTCCTTATTTTCAACTCTAATTGTTACTACACATATAATAAGTACTTTCCATTAGCAACGGTCATGAATCTGATCCATACATGCTAGTCTAGATTTCTCTAAAAATAGGTCAATTTATATTGTCATTACACTTCTTTATTCCCAAGATAAATATCTCTGTGTTGTTCAAAATAGATTTGAATTCTATCATATAAGCCATTTTGTAATTGGTTACACAAGAGAATAATTCTTAAAACCATCCAATCATGACTGCTGTTATAAATCCTGAAGTGTATTTAGGTTAATACAACAGAATGCACTGATGCTAAGTACTCCAATGATCTGCTGTTTTTATTTTCACCATTATCATTTTCCCTTTTGGCAATTTCAACAAATGTTCCAGACACGCAATGATAAATTTAGAGATATTGCATAAATTTCTAGCAAACTTGAAACCTATTAAGCTGGCATTAGGAGTGCCTTGAATAGATTTGGAATAATTTGTGTACCGGGTATTATTACAGAGATACTAAGGTATTTGAATAATTCTTATTAATTTCTTTTAAAATGCTATCAGTTGACGTCATACTCTCTCTTGCAAGCAAAATTGCTGTAAGTTACATTTTGGTTTTAGTTACTTGGCTTTAAGGATTATGAAAAAGATTGTTTTAAGGCATTATCTTTTTAAAATGTTATCAAAAAAGGAGCGGGATGATTACAATAGCGTAGCACTTAAATGCTTCAAATAAAAAAGTGAAGCATTTCATTAGCACCAAAACACAAAATAGCTTATTTTTGTACTATGTTTGCAATACATTACTTGTGCATATTTTGGTGGCAAAATATTTAAATCAGTCATGTTTGAGATGCTTTTTGACTTTCTAAACTGATAATAAAATATATCTTTTTAGATTTATTTCAACAATTTACCTAAAATTTCCTTCTGTTTTTCTACAAGCCAAATTTCAATGAAAAATTCCTTGGAAATACAGATTTCAAATTTTTGCAAAAGTTTTCTTCATGACTTTGGAATTGTTTTTTGACTTTCTTATATGTACTTGTATAGTGTTTTTGGAACAAATATTTCCAAACAAACTAATAAATATAAAAACAAATCTTTCCCAAACATAACATAACATAAGCTAGCAAAGCATTAAATAACATAAAATAACATAACATCATAATAACATAATCAAACATAGCATGATGTTATGTAATGGTATGTGACGTGACGTACAACGTAACGTAACATAACGTAATGTAATATAACGTAACGTAACGTAACGTAACGTAACATAACGTAACGTAACATAACGTAACATAACGTAACATAACATAAGGTAACATAACATGATGTAACTTAACATAAAGTAACAAGAAATGGAATAAATTTAATTAAATGTGATAACATTAAAATGTCGTATAAAAGCTCTCACTGAAAACATTGCAGACAGCTCATGAAATCCTTTCATTTCTGAATCCCTGTACTTATTCAACAAGATGCAAATGACAATTCTCTCGCTCAAATTCCACATCTGATAAACAGCCAAATTCAATCACAGAAGATTTCACAGGTAAAGAGCTGCTTACTCGCCTACAGCGAGTTACAAAAATAGACACACAAATGCTTGTGAAGCAAGCAATAAGATGGTTTAATGTTTTGATTGACAAAGGTGTTCTAAACATAGCAGCATTTATGAATCAATACTTCAAAATATTGGCTTTATACTTTTTATTATAATAATAAAAATGTTGAATCTTTGTAGATCTATAAAAATACAGGTGGAATTGATGCCAAAGGTCTCTTGTAGAGAGAATAACTTTTTTTATTTGCAAAAAGCCGATTCAAAAGATTATATGCAAATGTTCATTCATATCAAGTCACTTTAAGGTTTGTTTTCAAATTTTAAACAACATTTTTCTTATATTCTAAAGGTATCAACTTGAATATTTATAATATGATGGTCATGACCTTGGAATTTCAATTTCATTTACACTTACAATTCTATTTAATATAATTTGAATTTGCTCAAATGTTACCTTGAAAAGTAGGAGACTTGTTATTACTCAGTTAATATGAACTTATTTAGAGTTAGCATAATTAATAATAAAACACCAAAACAAATACAGTAGAATTCACATATTAATTTGCACACTTTTGAATCAACAACACATCCTATTTTCCTAAGAGGTCTCAACCTAACAAACTGTTAATATCCGCAATGATACGATACTTACTAGATTTAAGAGCTCATTTTCTGATCAAGTTCCCATGTAAACTCTGCAATTAAACCCTGTTCTTATACTAACCTGACGTCTACACACTATTAACACATTGATATCGCCGGTCTTGGTAGAGAGACAATCTGAGCTGGTGCTAGACTTGGCATCTTAATACAACAAGGCAACCTTTGATACCTTGCCATAAATAATGCATGTCCTTACTATGCTAATAATTTGTACAGATGGAATACTTCAGGCTGGTATACATCAGAAATCTAGTCTCTGTAAATGAAACAAAACCATTTATAATGAAAGGACAAAATAATAAAATTGTTAGAAAAAAATAAACTTTACAATTTTACTGGATCTAGCTCATAAACCTTTTCATTATAACCCCCAGCATATTCAACAAGATGCAAATGAAAATTCTCTTGCTCACATTCCACTTCTGATAAACACCTAAATTCAGTCAGACTATTTCACTTCAATTTTCAGGTAAAGAGTGCCTTACTGGCTTACAGCAAGTTACAAAAATAGATGCACACCTCCATGGGAAGGAAGTAATAAAATGGTACACTGTTTTGATTGACAAAGGTGTTCTAAACATAGCAGCATTTATCAATCCATACTTCAAACCTTCCTTCATGCTTGTATTATGATAATAAAAGTCTCATATCTCTGCAGATCTATAAATAAAACCAGGTAGAATTGATGCCAAAGGTCTCTTCTGGAGAAACAGTAACTTTCTTTTGACATGCATACAATTGATTTAAAAGATTATATGCAAATATTCATTCATATAAAGTCACTTTCAGTTTTTAGAAAATTCTAAACAACATTTTTATAATATTCTAAAAGTATCAATTTGAATATTTATAATATGATGATCATGTCCTTGAATTTCATTTGCATTTGTACTTACAATTCTATATATATATATATATATTTTAATTTGCTCAAATATCATCATGAAAAAAGGAGACTATAGTGATTATACCATAGATTAAAACAGAACAGATTGGGTACAGAGTCTGTTAAGTACCATAATCAAGTAAGGGCATTGTGCTACGCTGGCGCTACGCTTGGACGCATCTCTTGATTTGCTCATTTATAAAATATGAGACTTTTGATTATTCAGTTAACATAATTACTAGTGAAACACCTTCACCAAACACCGAAAAATTCACCTATTTACATATATACACTTTCGAATCAATAACACATCCTCTTTTCCTGTAAGGCCTCAACCTAACCAACTGTTTATATCTGCAATGATACAGATACTTAGAGTTAAGAGCTCATTTTCTGATTAAGTTCCGAACTAAACTCCTCAATTAAACCCTGTTGTTATCACCTAACCTGACATCTACACACTATTAACACATTGACACTGCTTGGTAGAGAGACAATCTGAGCTGGTGCTAGACTTAGCATCTTAATACAAACAACATTTGATACCTTGCCATAAATAATGCATGTCCTTATGATGGTAAATAACAGTACAGATGGAATACTGTAAGCTTTTATAAATCAAGAATACTTAATTAATTAAGTCTTTTGTAAATGAACCAAACATATTGAAACAAGAGGACAGCTGAACATAAAATTGTCATATTTTTTTTTAAAGCACTCTACAAACATAAAAAACTATAGCCTCAACAAACATCAGGCAACAATAACTCGAAATTTAACTGATTGAAACATTATATTGTAGCAAAATCAAGGGTAGGTTTAGTCAGTAAGCATAAAAACATTTTTCCCATTAATTGAAAAATCTTTGAAATTCATATAAGCAGTTGTAATGTTTTACTCTATTGGTTTTTATTTTTTTTTTCCTAGTAGTTTAAATCCTATATTGAGAACTTATTGATCAATAATTTAATTTCATCTAATGTTATTGAAGATTTAAAAGTCTTTGTTAATGATCCTTAGGAGCTATTCAGAGATATCATAGTGCAGTCAGTATAATATGTCATTAACAAGGAGTTGATTTTATGGCAACTGGAGAAATAATGCTTGGCTTGGGGTTATGGATAGGATCAGATGATTTCTTGGAAAGTACTTCAAATTAAGTAGCTGCTATAAAGTAGGAATTAAATTTGTTCAATAATTGAATGAGAGCTATTATAGCAATTATACAAACACAATTTTGTTAGGTCAGGTATTTTGATTTTAATTTTAAGAAATGTCTGTTAGTACTTTTAAATACTTTATCAAGGTAATCTATAGTCAAATATAGATATATATATTTTTCACTCTTTGTCAGTTTTTTGTCCTTTACAAGTTACAATACACTTGGAGTATCCTTATTCTTTGTGAATACTCTGCAGAAGTAGTGACACCATGCCTATTTAGCCCGACATGTGCGATCTGGTTTCTTTACAAATGATCATGTCGAAAATGGTTCCACTGATCTCACATAGTAACACAATAGATGTACGTACACACACAAAACAAATACCCCATTTTCACTTGGTTTTTGTTCACTAACTGCAAAATAAAAGCACAGGGATGACCTTCTGGTCTATTATAAGACTCTCTTCTATAACACATTACCATAATAATGCTAACTTTTACTTCATTGGATTCAAGACTACTAAAACTAAAATTGTTTTCCAAAGACTTAACATGTGATATTAATCCCCATCACATTTGTTTGGTACCAGTGGGTCATCTTTCCCAACAAGTAATTTACTTAAATTATGATGTGTCACTTCTGCAGTGCATACTCTGAATGCAAAATTGAAGACCAGCATGTTAAGTTCTGACAGAAAACAAAGCAGAAAACGTATTTGTGCAGGCAACGCCTGGGCTCATCGCTAGTTCCGTGGAAGGGGGATCAGGGGAACAGTGCTAGTTCTACTTTACACTACCTGTATGAATGTTCTTTGCTTGGGATATGCCCTAACATGATTTTTAGAGGCTGTAAGTTGTGAAGGTTATGTTTTCAACTGACATTTTATTACTTGAATTGATTTGTGTGCTTCTTCCTCTTATTGTAGTACTTAAGGTGCTTATGTTTTGGTTCAGATATTAAAAAATTTCCACGGACATGGATTTACTTATTGGTTTTACCTGAAAGGTGATTGGAAACCATATTTTATAATACAACAAATCAAGTTTTCCATCATTTGTATAAATCTGGTGATATAACTCCGAGTAGTCAAATCAAAATAAGTAACAAGTAAGGTGCAATATGTAGCATGTTTTCTTGAATTGCAAAACTTTTCATCGGTCGTATCACATGCCAATCTGTATAGCAAAACACTATTTTGAATATAATTGTACTAGAGATTCTTTCCGATTAAACTGAGTTCCGGATCTATTTTGTGGTGACAAAATGTTGTGAATGTGTGTCAATTATTATAGTAAATACAAAATTTATGCCAATATGATATGATAATGTTATTTATTTTGATGTTAAAGTTATAGATCAGTATGTGAATGCATTTATTTTTAACTGTTTGGCAAAATAGAATAGGAAATTTATATGTAAAGCTCAATATAGATCAGGTGATGCGATTTTATACACATTGGTTAATATAGAATGCTTACCGGTATGTAATGCGCTTTATTTTCTATTCGAATGCATGAAATTTTTGCATCTAGCTGTGTATGTGAAACACTAAATTTGAATAAAAGGCATATATAGACCAAAATAATTAATTAATTGTTTCTAGTTAATTTTGCTGAATTAAGGTATGTAACCCTGTTATAGATATAATGAACTCGTAAATATATAACTGTTTTCTAATTTTCTCAAAAAGTTCAAAAGTGACAAATCGACCGGTATGTGATATGATTCCACTTGTGCTGTATGCTTTTGCCAGTTTATAACCTTTGATAAAACCTGTTCATTGAACTTAAGTGAATTTACTGTTAGATGAATGAAATGTATTTCATGTAATAGCATGAACAATTGTAAGTTATCAAACCAGTTGAGTAATAGATAAATGCACCATTTTTCCTGTAATTTCGTGTCATGATTGTGCCAGAAGCAAGAAAAAGCAGTACTGTGGTTTACCTGATTTTGCTAGCAAATGGAATTTTTATGTAATCGTGACGATAGATTTATTTAAGGGGTATCCTCCACGAATTAAATCTCCATAAGATTTGTGGTATTTGTTCACTTATTTATGCTGATAATGAATCACAATCATAAATAAAAATAATAGTTCATTATGCTAAATTTTAAAATATAGATATTTCAAAAAAACTACATGTTTCTGCCCAAGTTACATGATTTACTGCACTTGATAATACATGCAAACAATTTTGTGATATGTTTATTATATAGGAAACAAATCACTATATACTATCCCTTTGGCCTAAGCAACAAAGATGTATGGGCAGCTCCATAACTATGTGATTATTAGGTATTATTTAGCTATGTACAGCTATGATGACTAAATATTTTGAGCAAGTTGTTGGAAGAAGTTCATTCCTGGTTACAGCCTTGCGTTATAGATTGAGTCGTTTCATGTATAAAGATGCTAGTTTAAAATCATTATATTGAATCTTTCTAATAGCTGTGTATCGAGTCTGTGCATATGTGACTGTCTAATTGAACATTATAGCTGTACTGACTGATAATGACCTTGGATAACTTCACAAGGCAAACTTCCAAATGCAGGGATGGTAGCTTTGTAGTAGAGAAATCTTCTTGAAAACAATTATCACAGTATTGATGCAGCACTTGTGTTTTTTTCAATATGAAGATAAATCCTACCAGTGTTCTCCCCCTACCTCCATCCTAAAAAGCCTTTAAAACTTACCAAAGAATAAATATACTGAAGCAAATATTATCTTCACTTTAAAACCAATTATGTAGACCTATAAATTACAAATTTAAAACACCTTGTATTACCAAAGGTTAGAATTCTCTGGCCATCAGCACAAATTTTGATTAATAAGATTATTTTGTTTTAGCACTAAATGTAATATCTAAAAAACAAAGATGAAAATGAAATACTTGTTTTCTTTTTTGACATTGTTATTGTTGTTTCAAATAATTCTCTGACACGAAAATTTAGAGCCTTGCATAACACAACTGCTTGTGCATTTAACGCGAGTACACAACGCTTTTCAGGCATGCGCGATGTCACAGTAGTGTGGATTACTGATTGGAAACGGTGTTGCGTACTTGCCGGTGTCACGTTCTTGTCTCAACTTGTGGATACGCGGTGGCTGCGTTCAGAAATCATGTTCGTGTCCGAAATTTATTTGAAACAATAATACTGAACATTATATCTATGCTGCTGAGGAAGATACCTTGGACAGCTAGCTTTTTTCCGAACACGTGACCAATAGGTTATATATGGAACCGCCATTACGCACCACAACAGAATAACATAGCCGCTTAGAATTACCAGTTAATACTAGTACAACCACTATAACAAGACTACATGTGTAAATAAAAACAATCAATGTTTTCAATTTTCTTACCTTCGATGACTCCATTTCTGCATATTATGCCTTTCTGTCGAAAGAAGCATAATTGATATACTGGCAAACAAGTCAATACACATCCAAAACACCGCAAAATTAACAAATATTGGTAGTAAATTTGAAATATATCATCTTTACGTGAATTATTTTTTATTTCCTCAGGTAATAAGCTGTGAAATTTAATATACTTCCAGATAACTTATTATAAATGAAGACCTTCACCTGTTATTTTTGCAAAAATCAACTAACCATAAAAAGCAAAACAAGCGTGTATACTTTTGTACAGTGGACCGATTCACATCCGGGAATTTTTAGTGTATATTACGACTTATCTGAGTGACCGTATATCATGTGACAGTAAAAAATTCGGGGGAAATTTTTCCTTGTTGAGCTCGCTGTTGGATTACACCACAAGACAAACTGATAATGACTTTGGATAAGTCCATGAGGCAAACTGCCAAATATGGATGATAGATTTATAAGTTATCTTCTTAAAATATTTGATTACAGTAGTGATGCAGCATGTCAATTGGGGGTTGTATGCTTTTCAAGTAAAGATATAAAGATGGAAACATACTCCAAAAAGAGTCTGAACCATAAATATGATGAGCCTTTTAATAATACCTGAAATTTGAATTCTTAAGTCTACCACAGGAATAGTTTATTCTAAGTCATAAGTTAAATAGAGACAAAAACTTTATGACAATAATTGTACTATAATGAATGCATGCTTATCAGAATCTGGCAGCTATGTGGTGAAAATTTTGATCTATTGAATGTGAGGTTAGAGAAAGTTTATCTCTGTTTAATGAATGGGTTTCATAAATCATATCCTCATATCTTGGGTTATAATCAGTATTGGGAATGTTTGGCTGTGTGCAAATGAATTTATTGGGAGACAAAAGTTAATAGTGGGAAGACACGCTGCTGATATTGATCATATACCTCAAGGGATTACCTACTAGAAAATAAATTTACCATCGTTTATTGAAGAAATATCTGAATTTGCAAGAACATCAAGCGGGAAAAGATTGAAATGTGGATGTAGTATTTTGAAAGCTGTAAGTGCCATTGGCGACACAGATGACACATTCTTATTATAAACAAATCAGAATTACCTTGATGGGTTTTGTTGTGCTCAGTTTTGAAGATTCTTTATGCAAAAATCTAGATGGTTGTTCAGTTCAGGACAATAAAGATGCAGGAAAATTAAAATGAGTGCCATTAAGGCTGCACCATACTGATATTGATATGATATACATATGTGACGTACAGCTCAAACTAGCTGTAAAGTCGGCCTCTGGTCATTTTCACTTTTTCACATATCTGAATATTCCATGTTAGAAGGATTAAAATGATGCTTCAATGAACTTTACCTGACATCCAATAGTTAAGCTATGATCTGTCAAAGGTTGTCATGGGATAAAAGATGATATTGGGTTAAATGTAGTCAAAAACCAGTAAGCTAGATGCTTTTCTGTTGATTGTCATTCTAAGATGTGGATTTTTAAATACTTTGTTTCATTTCTTGAATAAAACTCTGTAGGTATTTTGAATAATGCATGGGTGTTGTGAATCTGGAAAAAAATTGATTTCTTAACATTATGACATTTACATGTATTTTCACCTGTAGCACAAAAATGAAGATTGCCCACTTTACGTCTGTTAAGAGCTGGAAATGCACATATGAGGGGTGCTCTGGCAAAATGAGAGGAAAGTCGTGATTATCAAAATTGAGTTTATGACATACAGGGTGTCCAGAAAAAACCTTACAATCTTCGTGTGTACTTTTCTCAGGTTTAACGGACAGCTTAGTATACATACATAACATTTTATAGTCCGTGAATTGAACTTTAAGATACCGTTTGTTTCATTTCAATCGGTAATCTAGAACAGAAGTTATGCTTTGTCAAATATTTGGATGTAAAATGTTCTGGTCCAATTTCACAATTCCTCTTGAATGAAGTTCTCTGAGAATTACCCTTGATCTGCTCACTCAACTGTAACAAATTTTTAAATCTATTATGTTCATGCTATTGTTTATCTATGCTGAAAAAATGATCAAATTTAATGAAAAAATAAGACAGATATGATAAATTTTCCAAGGTGACCCAAGTTTATTCTATTCAGAAACACCCCTGCTTTATGAGCAAAAATCATGAAATTGGACCAGACAAAAACCCACCCAAATATTTCATTAAACATAACTTTTCTTGTACGCTACCTATTGAAATGAAATAAACGGCATTTTAAAGTTCAATTCATGGACAGTATTTGCATACTTTCTGACTGTCCATTTAAGCCTGAGAAAATTACATGCAAAGATTGTAAGGTTTTGTCTGGGTATTTTAATTCTCTTTAATCTCAGCTTCTGAATGATATATGATATGTCACACTTTCTTTCTCCATTCTTCATTTAGAGATCGAAATCCAAAACAGTCCACTGAATATATTGCAATCAAACTTAGCTATAAATCAATTTCAAAGATACTGATTACTACAGTGTATAATAGCAGCACGCAATCAATTACCCGTGAATAATTTCACTTCCCAGCATGCCTGAATGCGTTTAATGTCAAAAAATGAAATTGGACTTTTTCACCCTATTTTTACTTTAGAAGCCATTTATTCAAAATACACATTTGCGACTTTCCTCTCATCTTGCCAAAGAAGCCAACATATTTGATTTCAATTGTTACATGTGGGTTTTTTTTTTCAATTTTAACCTTTGATTAAATTCTGTCATTGAACTTCGTGCATTTGCTGTTAGATAAATGAAATGCGGTTTCATGTAATAGCATGAACAATTGTAAGTTATTAAATCTGTTGAGTAATGGATAAATGCAATGCTTTTCCTGTAGTAATGTCATGTCATGATTGTGCCAGAAGCAGAAGTAATTTACTGTGGTTTTCATCAACTGCACTTTGAATTTCTATATTAAATGCCAGCAAATGGAATTGATAAGTACTAGTGATGAGAAATTTGCTTAAATTATAAAATTGTGTAGCTTTGTAAAGCTATGATGACCATTTTTCACCCAAAAAATGGTAGGTGAAGGTAGCATTAAAAAGTTCATTCCTGGTTAGTCTATACATTATAGATTGTGTCATTATGTGTAAAGGTGCTAGTTCAAAATCATTATATTAGATCTTTCTAATAGGTGTGTATTGAGTGTGTGTATATATATGTGACTGTCTAATGCTGCTGAGGAAGCTGTACAGGCTGATAGCTCTTCTGACTGATAATGACCTTGGATAACTCCATGAGGCAAACTGATAATGACCTTGGATAATTTCAGGATGCAAACTAATAATGACCTTGGATAATACCAGGAGGTAAAATGGCAAATACATGGATGGCAAATTTATATTAAAAGTTATCGGCCTTAATTGCAGTAGTGATGGTGCACATCAAATGAAGTTATATGTGCTTTTCAAGAATTACATTTAGAGAGTATGTGGTTACATACTCTTTAAATGTAAACGAGTGAAAATTTCACTCCCCAAAAGAGTGAAACTCTTATGTCAAACAGCATATTTCCACTCATAAAGAGTGAAAATCACTCTAAAAAGAGTGAATTTCCACTCGTTTGAGGAGTTTAACTAAGGACAATTCTTTTTTGAATTGTCCTTCGTTTAACTCCTCCAACGAGTGGAAATTCACTCTTTTTGGAGTGATTTTCACTCTTTATGAGTGGAAAGTTGCTGTTTGAAATACACAACCACTCCTTTCTGAGTGGTTTATAAGAGTTTCACTCTTTTGGGGAGTGAAATTTTCACTTGTTTACATTTAGAGAGTACTTTTTTTGGGGGGGGGGGGCATTGTAGTAATTGTAACATCTTTGAAAAAGTAATTAAAAACACCTTGTTTGTTAGATTTATTGTGTAAGAACATAAATGTTTGTTTGATTTGAGGTGGGGTAAGTATCTCATCCGGAATGATTGATTCTTTGTCATAAGTCATAAAGAGACAAACAATTTATGACAACATAACCCAATAAATGTGCTATAGTGGATACATGTTTATCAAAAATCTGGCAGCTCTATGGCAAAAATCTTGTATAGAACTTGAGGTTAGAGAAAGTTTAACTCTGTTTAATGAATGGGTTTCATAAATCATGTTCTCAAATCATTGGTTGAGATCAGTACTGGGAATGTTTTAACTCTGTGCAAATTGGGAAACATGATTAAAGGTGTA
>JXSR01S068191.1:11601-35324 GCA_000969725.1 Ophiothrix spiculata | reverse complement strand
AATCATTTGATGACCCTTTATAATTCATAAAGAAAATTACCAAACCATCCCTGCTTTTCATCAGTTCTCCCTTAAGACTAAGTAAAAGAGTTTTGCTTTGATTGATGCAGATTTAGCTTTTTTATTTTTATTTTCTTGAGACGAAAATGTCAGAGGATGCAACTGGTTTGTATCCATCCATAGTCGTGGCATTTGCCAGTGGCCTGTTACAAATCACACCATCGAGTTAGATATATTACAAATTTCCTAGCTCTAATTCATGCTATTTCACTGGAGCATTATATCTTTTTTTTAAATTCATGAAAAATGATTACCTAAGTAAAGGCTTTTTTTAGAGTTGCTGTTGGTTTGTCTTGTGAATCATGTCTGCTAGTCCTGAAATCAGTCCAAGCATAACAATAAACCTGTACTGTAACTCTAAATCGAAAACTCTTGAACCTGAACCATAAATCCTAGTTCTGTACCTAACCATAACTGACTTCAGACCACAATCATGTCAGGCTGACAGGAAGACAGGCTGTGTACAAACCCCCTTTCAAGTATTTGTGATTGCCATTTATAGCTGTGTTCACAAATGGAACATTACTCGAGTTAGATTTTTTGATGACCTGTGCTAAAATACCAGACATATTTCTCTAACTCAACTAGTTGTCCATACCTGATGATACCTCGACATTTATCACAACCATCAAGTTTCTGCAGTCAAGTTAACGTTTTGCAGTCAAGATAACTTCTGGAAGTGAACAGGGTTTTCTGAAAATAAATATGATGTAAAGGAAAGATTGTTTGACACCAAGTACGTTAAAGGAAGGTTTTTTTCAACTGGGATCCAAGATGTTTTTATAGAATTTTTATAGATATTTGTTTTGCCATTTTTTGTGTTTTGATCTTTGAGTTTGCATACAAATAATGAAAAAAGAAACTAAAGACCGGCTACCAGAAGTTCTTGCCCATAACAGAATTTTTAACGAAGAAGAGCTTGCATTTAAAATTTGCTTCAGATCAGTACTATATTGCCTATTCATGTACTGTGCCTTTTCAACATAGCAGTAAAGGTCAGATTCCTTTAATCTATTTGCGGTGCGGTGCGGTTGCGGTGCGTTTTGCACTGTAGGGCTACTGGTAGTGATATTATTTAAAGCACATGATTGAATGGTATCAGGATAAAGCTTTAAATTCTACAACTATCAGTACCCTTAGTACATTACCAATATCATTCATAACATGTTTGAATTTGATTTAATTAAACTGCTAACTCGGGTACAATTCCATGCATGTTGCTCACTCTAGTAAGTGGCCCGAGTTAACAATATACCTCTGCTCTTTTCTAGAGGTAACAGTGAAATAATGGTCAAGATAACTCAACTCTTTTCTTGTTCAGACATGTAAAACACCTCTACCTTTAACTCTACTGGCGCAAACTCGACCTCTTATCTCGACTAAGGTCAAGATAAATACCAAAGTCTGAGCGTGGCTAATAGCACAAATGGTAACACCCACAATAAACAATTGTATCAGTATTGCAACAGTTTACAATTTTTTATGTCCCCAAAAGGTTTGTGAATTGATGATATTGATATCTTTCAGCCCATCCATGACTGGAATCGGCTCAGGAGTTGGAATAAATATTTATATCGTAACTGCTTTCAGTGTTTATTTTTGGAAGGTAAAAATATACTCAAATTGTGAATTCCATTTGATCACAAAAGAGTTCGAGATGAGGTAAAACCGCATATACAAACATTAGAAACACTTTCTATTTAGAGGAAAACACTCACATGATTAAATTGCAAGTGTGATCCTAGTGTGAGTTGTTTAAATGTTGCAGACATGTTTTTCTCCCCAGAGCCAATTATTTCGTCAAAAACAAATTACTCCTCAGAAGTACTCAAGTCACTGTCTCTACGTGTCTTTTTGCATGTAGCAAGAGATGTAGCGGTTGGACCAAAATAGTGAGAGAATTATTAAAAAACGAGTCTTGGACAAGGATATGCATTTCTTTTATTAATTTAGCTCATTTGTGTCATTTTGAAACGTACCAAACAAAAAATCAGATAAATGGTCTACTATTTAATATTGATAAATATTTTACAGATTTTTCGTCATAAAATGATAAAACGTATTAAAACGGAGAAAAAAGGAGCTATAATGTCCAACACCTTATCATGTGTACTTTATATCTATTTTTTTTTTTTTTAGTGCTGTGTCAATGATGACTTAATTTAACCCATGGATTTATTAAAGGGAACTTTTTCAAGATTTATTTCAGTTTCAATGTGAATCGGCAAAGTTTACCACACTCAAATATGTATGTTGGATAATGTTAGCATTTGTAGAAAATTCTGCATGCTAAAATATCAACATACATTAAGCAAATCAAATCAAATTTGGAAGTTTTAACACTGAATGGACTCTTTGTTGGCATTGAAATCGGCACCTTACATATTTCCAAACTCAATCCCTTGTCAAAATCCAATAGCATCCGTCTATTTGGTTTAATTTTACTGGGATCTTTCATAGTTTGTTCCAAACCTTATATACCACATACCAATATATTATATAATGAAAGTATAGCCTCTACCTGGTGTGATCAGCCATAAAGGTCATCCATAAAATGCAATCATGATGGACAATGCTGGATTTCTCATTTCAATCAATTATGTTTAGGACCCAAAGCTATCACAGCGGTAGTGGCAATTAGGTCAACCGCTCTTTCTCATATACATATTACTTTGTATTGAGTTCCCCATTGCTGTTATTGAGTTGAAGCAAAATGAACGTTTAGGGACAAATGTGGCAGAATAATTTGCTTAACACAAACACTTTTTTTGATAAACAAAAATGGTTGCTCTGCCAAGATACGGAATCCTGGCCTCTCACGCGCCAATCAAACATCCACCAATTACAACAACACATGAACCTCTTGTGAAAGATATTTTGGATTTATCTGTTACTGAAAAATGATATTTCATCAATCTAGAAATTGAATACCAAGGCACATACACATAAGTTTCAGCTTCTCTGTTAATAGCTTTAGAAAGCATATTTGTGCCCCGTCATATCTAAAGGTACCTTAAGGGTCCCTAAATCAAAACTGATTTTTTTGTCACATCTGAAAGTTTTAAGCTTTAAAATGACACCTTGCTTTTGGTTATTGGATATTCGGTTGCAAAGTTGCATCCAAATTGGTAAAAGGAATTGGGCTAAATCATAAATTATAGTACTGAGAAAATTGAGTTTAAAATTTTTGTACTGAGTAAAACTTGAATAGAGGGAGGATTTTTATCTTGGTTTTTAACACATTTTTCATATGTTTTGGATGTTGGAATTTGATTAATATGATAGAATACACTCACTTCGAAGGTAATGTTTTGGATGAAATTTGAAATTTGAACTTTAACGTGATTGTTGACTATGCTCAGCTTCAATGGCCCGTATCTCGTAATATACTATGCCGACCTTAAGGTATCTTTTGATATGACGGGGCACATTTTACCATTTTTTCTTTCAGTATTTACATGTAAAATAGTGGACTAAAGGTACACTCAAAAGATTTGCTAGTATATATTCTCAATTATAATGATAAGGATCCAAGACAATATTTTGCTGACAATCTCTTTTTGAGATGAAAATCTCTGTTTTGAGTTAGTCCAAAATATGTTAATACTGCACAAATATTTTGAGGGCAGAGATAAAAGCAACTTGTTGAAATGTATGTACTATTCAGTCAGAAAATACTGATAAGGTAACGTTATATTCTAAAATTAGCATACATACCCTTATTTATTTATTTAATAACAGATCTATAATATTTACAGAGATATGCCTCATTCTAATATATTAGATAAAACAAATCCATGCAGTACCTCATGTTCTTGAATTCCACCCAGTAACATAAGCAAGCAGTACACACAGTGCCTGCAGGCCTAAGATATTGTTGTTGGCCCAGTTTGTCTTTCTTTTATTAAATTTAGTTTTTGCTTTAATGCACAGATCAAAAACAAATGTCAATCTTCTACTTATAAGACTTAACTGAAAGCTGTTTGGGGAACTCAGAATCAGAAGTAATGTTTGACTTGATTTATGTAAAGGTCCCTATTTCCTGGGAAGTGTAACACTGAAAATGGAAAATCATGTACTGCTTATACAGTCTCGGTCAAAAGTGTTTGCGCACAAAACTTTAACCAGCAATATCTCGAGAACCGTTCATCATTTGCGCCATATTTCATTGGATTATATTTTACATACATAGATCTAAAAAACTCAATGAGAATTGCATTTACAACATTTGAAAATATGGCATGCTAAACATATTGTATACTTTCTTCTGCACATAAAAGCGGAGTTTAAATACATAACTGCACATTTGTTGGAAAACTTATAACATATCAAACAGTGTGTTTGGTGTATCGGCCATGTTTATGGTTATGGAAGATCGAGTATCAGAGGAAACATAGATTATTTATATTGGATACATTAGGCACCTATAAAAACACAAATTGTTTCAGAGTCTTGGTTGTCTAATATAATAATAACGTTTTTGCCCGTATTTAAGCGTGCGCAAAAACTTTTGACTGGGAGTGTAGAAACTCCTGTAAAATCAGTAGTAATTTAGAAAATAAGAGAATAATAAAATGTCCTATTATCATGCATGAAATTGAAGTTTGCACACCCTAGCCAACCCATCTCTGTCATCTTTCTCACTATCCTCTTGATTCAAGAACTTGCCAACCAGGCTACCTATATAAGGCTATCATGGTCGTCTTTCTCACTCTCTTGATTCTTGCCAACCAGGCTACCTAAATAAGGCTATTAAACAGGTAAAATTTGATTGTAATCATGCAAGTATTAGGTAATGTGGTACTTACATTCATGATTTTGTGTAACACGGAAAATCACAGAAAGTAGAATATTTGAAAAACAGAATTTGGATTTAGTAAAACAGAGAAATGGAGGCTTTGAGTGTATCAATCAAAACAATGAATCTTGTAACTAGCAATATGAAAGACATTACTTTTAAGGGGCGCAAGACACACCCACCTTCACCCACTAGATATATGACTTCTGTTGTCTTGTTTTTGTTACCTTCAAACATACATAAGAACAATTCAAAGATGTTTGTTGGTAAGATAAAACAAAATATTCTGATTTCATTGCATTCAGACATATGCTACCTAATGAGATTGATTTCATGTTTTAAAACCAGTATTTGCATCTTGGGTATTTATTCCTGTAACCCTCTAGGTATTTGTATATTGTTTATCATAATATACATTATCGATGAGGTATTTGCTTTTGTGATGAAAAGCAATCTGAATGAGCAGGCAAGAACAAATATTGCCATAAAAATAACAAATTATATGATTTGTAAATGCATAGGAAGGAATAATTCTTTTTTACTTTAAGCTAAATAAAATTTATAAAACACTTTGGCCCGTATTCCAGAAAGGTGTTTAGCTAAATCAAGGTTTTATTTCTCGTCAACTGCATGACTCATTGAACTGTTCTGCTTGAAAGCTGCAATGACGCGTATCATTCTGGACAGTTGATGCTCAGTTAAACAATGGTTTAGCTAAACATCTTTCTGGAATACGGGCCATGGTCTTTGGGATTTTGTTTAGTTCATGTTTTATGTGAAGTTTTGGGGTTCAAATATGTTCCATTTGGGAGATATTAACAATATGTTTACTTAGTAAAATTTACATAGTAAGGTAACTGTGGATGTATCATTGCCTCTCGAATGAAAACACTTAAACTGATTTAATTGAAATTAAAAATTGGAATGTCATTAGTAATGATCTTGAAGTTTAAATAATATCCATCTGCGCAGGAAAATGTGAATCCTTACTATTTTTTAAATCATGAAAAGATAAATAGTTTCCACTGCATTTGTGGGGACTCGAACCATGGCTTGTGGCACAGGTTAGCCCTGCATTACGAAGCGAGGGATTAACCGCTGAGCTAAGAGAGCAGCCTTGAGATCTTGATCTGAAATCTAAAACACAAACATTATAATGCTGCATTTTTCTTTTGTTTACATAAAAATTGAAATTTTTGCCTCCATGGAATGCTCAGTTTGCAAGTAAATTATACAAATGCATTTCAGACAATACAGAGCTCAAACTGGGAAATCTCAGATTCACAAATCATGTCCATTTTCAGGCAAAACAACACAAATTTTTCACATTATCATTGAAAACCAACACCATATATTTATACAATATTATTTGTAATTCAATAAGAAGTATCAAGCCTACAATCTGTCAAAATTTGAAAACAATCATGAAATTATATGTTTTCAGCAAAAAAGGCATTTTTTCCACATTTTTAACACACATTTTAAACTTTAAAAAGAATCCACAGCTATGTAAAATAATCTTGTAAACTCAACATTGACATGATTGGCATGTTTTATTGCATCCTTGTCAACAGCAATCTTGAATTCTATCCCCAGTATTCATAGCAGTCCCCGGACTATGTTCCTACACTTAGTTAGCATTATGGCCTGTGTAAACAGCCTTCTCTGTTTACAAAGGGATGGTCTACTATAGGCAACGGAAATGCTTATTGTTTTAAACATTTGGAGGAATATGTGAGGGAATAAATAGGTTTATCTAACAGACTCAAGTTATTCTATCTTGCAAATACTCTAAACACACATCGATATACATCGATGCTCTGAAACTACAGCAGGTAAATGCCATGAATGCATTAGACAACTTATATATCAAGTCTTTGTGTAGCGTTACAGTGTGTATGTGTTGTATCACATCACCGCCTGTGCTATGATGTCATTCTTTCCGTTTTTTATTGGGTCATGTTAATACATTATCGATGAGGTATTTGCTTTTGTGATGAAAAGCAATCTGAATGAGCAGGCAAGAACAAATATTGCCATAAAAATAACAAATTATATGATTTGTAAATGCATAGGAAGGAATAATTCTTTTTTACTTTAAGCTAAATAAAATTTATAAAACACTTTGGCCCGTATTCCAGAAAGGTGTTTAGCTAAATCAAGGTTTTATTTCTCGTCAACTGCATGACTCATTGAACTGTTCTGCTTGAAAGCTGCAATGGATGCTCAGTTAAACAATGGTTTAGCTAAACATCTTTCTGGAATACGGGCCATGGTCTTTGGGATTTTGTTTAGTTCATGTTTTATGTGAAGTTTTGGGGTTCAAATATGTTCCATTTGGGAGATATTAACAATATGTTTACTTAGTAAAATTTACATAGTAAGGTAACTGTGGATGTATCATTGCCTCTCGAATGAAAACACTTAAACTGATTTAATTGAAATTAAAAATTGGAATGTCATTAGTAATGATCTTGAAGTTTAAATAATATCCATCTGCGCAGGAAAATGTGAATCCTTACTATTTTTTAAATCATGAAAAGATAAATAGTTTCCACTGCATTTGTGGGGACTCGAACCATGGCTTGTGGCACAGGTTAGCCCTGCATTACGAAGCGAGGGATTAACCGCTGAGCTAAGAGAGCAGCCTTGAGATCTTGATCTGAAATCTAAAACACAAACATTATAATGCTGCATTTTTCTTTTGTTTACATAAAAATTGAAATTTTTGCCTCCATGGAATGCTCAGTTTGCAAGTAAATTATACAAATGCATTTCAGACAATACAGAGCTCAAACTGGGAAATCTCAGATTCACAAATCATGTCCATTTTCAGGCAAAACAACACAAATTTTTCACATTATCATTGAAAACCAACACCATATATTTATACAATATTATTTGTAATTCAATAAGAAGTATCAAGCCTACAATCTGTCAAAATTTGAAAACAATCATGAAATTATATGTTTTCAGCAAAAAAGGCATTTTTTCCACATTTTTAACACACATTTTAAACTTTAAAAAGAATCCACAGCTATGTAAAATAATCTTGTAAACTCAACATTGACATGATTGGCATGTTTTATTGCATCCTTGTCAACAGCAATCTTGAATTCTATCCCCAGTATTCATAGCAGTCCCCGGACTATGTTCCTACACTTAGTTAGCATTATGGCCTGTGTAAACAGCCTTCTCTGTTTACAAAGGGATGGTCTACTATAGGCAACGGAAATGCTTATTGTTTTAAACATTTGGAGGAATATGTGAGGGAATAAATAGGTTTATCTAACAGACTCAAGTTATTCTATCTTGCAAATACTCTAAACACACATCGATATACATCGATGCTCTGAAACTACAGCAGGTAAATGCCATGAATGCATTAGACAACTTATATATCAAGTCTTTGTGTAGCGTTACAGTGTGTATGTGTTGTATCACATCACCGCCTGTGCTATGATGTCATTCTTTCCGTTTTTTATTGGGTCATGTTATTTATAGTCATGTGGAATAACTTATATGTTATCTTGCTATTTTGTTTAGCGTTGAAACCTATAGGCGAATCTTACACAGGGATGTTCTCATTTGAAAATGATATTTTAAAATGTTTTAAGTGAGTTTTATTTGAGGTTAAATTTGTTCAAGTCAGATTTTGTGAGAACCTATGTGATGAATATATGCCTCGAATAATGTTTTTAGGACTGAATTTTCCAGGGCAGTTTTTGTGAAAAAGAAACATGTTTCAGACAGTTTTATATGATGAATAAAAGTCCTGAATCTATGTTTTTAGTATTTATAAATTTGGTTTTACTGAATTGTATGAGGAACTAAGAGAAGGAGTAAAACAAATCCTTGATCAATACAATAGTTAAGGCAAAACAAAAAATTTCGAACTTATTTCAACTACTTGACAAAATTGCAACTAATTTTGGACTTTGTATGCAGGTCATTAAGTTGAATGTTTATTGTCCAGTGAAAAGCTGATCATATATGCAACAAAAATTTATGATACACAAGTACTTCTTTTGCAAGAAAAATAACTGCTTCTGTTATAACACTCGTATCAGTAAAAGCCTGTCTGTAAATTACCATCCATTGATTTTTTTATCCATGGATATTTTAGATTTGGCATTTAAACCCAAGGGTTTACTACGTGCCTGGTTAGCATGTTGCACTAACGTAGGAGTACAGACTTGCTCAGAGAAATGACAAGCAACTGTTGAAATCCACTGCTAATATGTTTATGTGTCCTCCATAGTCGATGTTGTTATAACCCAATTTGATTTTACTTAGCTCTAGATGTAGTGTAGACGTGTAGGAGATTAAGGAAGCAGTGGCCTCAATATGGCATTATGATGTATGAATGAGAAAGGCATTGTTTAGATTTAGGTATTTCAAGTTGACAATAACAGAAATGACATTGAATGAACTAAAAAATACAGACATTTCAAGATCCTTAGCAAGGACAGAAAAGCAAGTCTTGATTTCAGGATATCTTGCTCAGTATAAAACAGTAGGAAAATGCACTTTCCTGAAATTTTTCTATCACTCTGTAACATCTCTGAAGTCCAACTGTTGAAATATGTGACCATTAAATGGCTAGTACTCCAGCGCGAGGATTGCCCAAAGATATTTATACCAAAAATGTGAAAGGATGACATCCACCAAATTTGATGAACAGCTGAATAATTTCAAAATGTATGCTAAAAGTGTCCTGTCAAAGTGTCCATCAGTAAAATTATACAATATGGCAGATTGCAAAGATATTATGCATTATAAACTACAACAATAATAAAAGCCAGTTTTCAGGATCTAAAATAGATTAGTACCTTATGTTTATATATGCATTAAAAATTTCCAATAAACTGTTATGAAAAATTTTGACTGGCATGTTTTCTTGCAGCCTTGTCTGGTGAAATTTTGAATGTCATCCCAAGCATTCAAAGCAATCCTAGGTTTGCAATCACTTGGTTAGCATTATAGCCGGTGTAAACAGCCTTCACTGTTTACCATGGGATGGTCTACAATTATCAACAGAAAACTTATTGTTTTAAACATTTGGAGGAATCTGTGAGGGAATAAATGGGTTTAGTTAGAAGAATTTAGTTATTTTATATCTTGCAAAATACTCTTAACACACCACACATTCAATATATTGATGGCCTTTATCTACAGATGAAAATATGGCTATGTATGCATCAGACAACTTATATATAAAGTCTTTGTGTTGCTTTGCATTGTGTATATATCACTGACTGACTCTGCCATGATGTCATTCTTTCTGTTTCTTATTGGGTCATGTTATTTATAGTCATGTTTTGAACAACTTATGCGTTATCTTACTATTTTGTTTAGTGTTGATACCTATAGGCGAATTTTACCAGGGATGTTCTTTTGATTTGAAAATAAAATGTGTTTGCTTAAAAATGTTTATGTCAGTTTTAAGTACCTTTGAATTGATTCAAGTCAGATTTTTGTGAGAAATAAATATGTTCAAGACACAATTTATATAAGGTTAAATTTGTTCAAGTCAGTTTGGTTTTAGAAATGAGTATTTTCATGACAGTTTAATGTCAGGTTAAATTTGTTCGAAGTTTTTTTTTTAAATACATGCATGTTTAAGGTATAGTTGAATGTGAGGAATGTGTTTTTCAAACTATTTGTCCAACTTGCTTTTAGTGAAAAAGGAATATGATCAAAGCAGTTTTTCTTGAGGAATATATCCCTCAATCTACATATTTAGTGGTACATACTTGTGACCTTATTGGAGCATCAGAGATAAGTAGGTTTTAGATAGTAGTCTTGTTAAATTGTTAACTATGAATAGAGTTATGAAAGACTGGAATTAAAATCTTTGTCTAACATGTCATATGGACTAAAATAGTTTCAATAATAATTTTTCAAGTACTGTATTGTAAAATAATAATGATTGTAATCTTACACACAGTGTTCATTTTGAATGATTATGTAATAAACTCATGCTGTTTTAACTGTCAAAAAATAGCTGAGCATTACAACTCTGAGATCTGCCAGTTTCAGCTTTGTATTCTATCATTTCCATAATTTACGGGTAAATAGAGGGTTCCATCAATGCAATTTTTTTAATTTTTACTTAAACAAAAGAAATTTACAAGATAGTAATGTACATGTTTTATCTTTTACTTCACAATCTCAAGTCTGCCCACTTGACAGAGTGGTTATTCCTGTATGTCATAATGCATAACTGACCCACACCAGAAGACATTATAATAGTCCCCAGAAATGCAGTGGAAACTATTTCTCTTTTCATGATTCAAAAACTCTGATTCCCATTCTTCTGATATGTCCAAGTCATATAGCCTAAAACCCAAGGGTTTACTATGTGCCTGGTTGATGTGTGGCATTAACATCGAGAGAACAGACTTATCACAGAGAAATGACAGGCAACTGTTGAAATCCACTGCTAATATGTTTATGTGTCCTCCATAGTCGATGTTGTTTTAACCCAATTTGATTTTATATGTAGTGTAGACATGTGGGAGATTTATGAGACAAATAGACAGCTTCAATATTTTATGATGTATGAAGAGGAAACTGCAAGGTTTAGATTTGGTGGATTTTAGGTTGTAAATCAGAAACATGAAATGGTGTGTGCATTTGTACAGTGCATCCAAATTGTGTATGCATTTTCATTTTGAATAGCTGATTTCTACTTAATAATTAGTTTATTGTATTTATAGTTTTTTTGAATTTAAAAAAGGCTATCAGCTTTTACAAACGTTCCACTTATGGTTTTGTATGGCTAAAATGTTTTTTGTTTCTTTTCTAAATGTACTCTTAAAATGCTATGTAAGTCTTGTATTAGAAGTATTAAAATATCTCATTATACTTCATTATCAGACCCTTTATCCATAGATTGTTCCCTTTTGACATTTGCCCTTGTTTCATGTTACTTTAAATATCACATTTTAATGGAATTCTTTTAAGATTCTTTAAAATATATATTTTTGTTTGTTGTTTCTTACAGAATAGTGAGCACAATTCTTGCTTTCTCAATCAAAAATGATATATATGGATTTGATGTCAAAGCTCTGAGAGCTTTCAGAGTACTCCGGCCACTTCGCCTGGTATCTGGAGTACCTAGTAAGTATGATATTTATTTTTTCCTGTATTGTTATAAACATCTTACCTGCAATCAATACATAATTGTTTTTCTGTCTGGTAGTGAGTATTGATGGGTCATTGTTCGGATAAAACTTTCCATTGCATTTACCCTAACAGCAAATAATTGTACAAAATCATACACATTCTAAATCAAAAATGCCAGCTAAACTATTGGGCATTTGACTGAGTTTATCTATACATTCAGAATGCGTAACTTTTCTGAGATCCCAACATAGCACTAAGCCACTACCATCACTTGTCACATCCGAGATCCTCAGTTCGAACCATGGGCCTTGCACACTTGGCTTGCTTTTTATTCCTCCTCCCACTGTGTGACATATTTCTACTTGAAAAATTGTGCCCCATCATTATGAAAACGCTGAAGATGGAGAGCTGTTAGAGTTTAGTAATTAAGAAAAGTTATGATGTTGTAGTTATTTTGGTAACTCAAAAAACAGATGTATTGTGCGTTTCCCACCGTAAACTACTTACTAAAGAATGTTTGAAATGAAATTATGTGAATTGTTAATAGTGAAACGTACCCGAAGTGCAGGATTTATAATTATCCGGTGTAATTTTTTTTCAATATGTTGGCAGATACTTGTAGTACTTTGAGAAATCTTGAAACAATGAAGTGGATATTAATTGTCTTTAAAAGGTTCACCAAAAAGTAGTTCACCCAAGTAAAATTGACATGAAAGTAATGATCAGTTGCTTTCCATTATCGTGATTGAATTAAGGCACTAGCAATGATAGTGAATTGAAAATTCAACTTCCACTTACTAATTTTATTGCTTTTTAGTATTTCCTCATGAACATATATCTGTAACCTTTAATGCTGAACAAGCAAATTTAAATAATAATCTATGGTAGTATTTTTTGATATCAGACATTGAATTATCAAAATTAGACCCATTTTTGTGTACCAAAATATTTTTAGTACAGATTACATGTTTAAATCGAATCTTGTTAGAGTAACAAGTCGGCATATGTATTTACTTTGATATTTGCCGGCTAATGGCGACTTAGCTACCAGACATCAGCTAGCCTCTTTTATTGGTATGAAATAAACTGCATTTCCTGGAAATAACCACAAACAGCAAGTCAACTTTCTGCCTTTATCAGTCTTTTTTGAGAACCAATCCCTGGATCTATTGATAGGATTTCTATCATGTCGTTTCTCTATGCAAGTTTTAATAAAGCAATATGGCTAGTACCTTTTAATTCAATTCTGATGAAAATATTATTATACTTGTAATAGAGACATTTTAAGAAAAATAATACATTATAAGATGTAATTTATTTGAAAGGAGACAACTTAATTTGTAGGAAATATTCATGAGATGAAACCTATTATTTTGATGAGTTAAAAGGTTAAGAGAGGTTAAATTTGTAGATCACTTATAACCACATAATCATTTGTGAAAGACATGATGATAAGAGGAGGTTGAATATCAAAACAGAATTAATGGCCTTTTGATATTTTTGAAACTTTTGAGATTTAAGGAAATTAATAAGATATATTGACAGAAAATACGTAGCAGTAAAAGGAATTTCAAGCAAAACAAAAATATGAATTATGCATATGTTTATGAAAGTTGTCATTCATTCAGGCAGTAAGTAAGATGAAATAGAATATAAATCTTGGCATCTGGACTTACTATTTTGAAATGTCATCACTCATCAAAATAGGAAGTTCAGATGCAAAGATGTTTATTTTGTTTCACCTTGAATATTGCATGCAAGTTTTTTTAGGTATTGTCTCATTGATACAGTTGTTGAATTTGGTCATTTACTGTAACTGGTGTTGAATTTACTGCAGAATATCTATGGACTGCTCCCAAATTCTTTTTTAATACAAGTTTATGCTCCGATAGAGAATACTTTAGTAATAATAAAACATATTTAAGAAACGCCCAAAACAAATATCACTGAGTGCTTTACAAAAATGTGAAACACAAGGCATGACAAATAAAACATCAAAGAATATCAAAAACCTTAAATCTACAGCACAAAATATGAAAATGGTCCGTGACGCAACCTAACAGACGCAAAGAGAAACAGCGTCAGCGGATGCGCGTGTAGGCAACAGATTACGTCAAAAAATCAATTTCAAAGCAAAAACAAGTTAAAAACATTTTAAAGTCAACTCAATAACATTAAAAAAGTTATAGCACAGTAAACATAAATATATTTAAAACATCCAAAAGTTGAATCCAGCTCATCATTAAAAATCAATAAAAACCATGGCGTTCCAGAAACTTCAAAATATAAACACATTACAATAGTACAATAATATTGCACCGCGAAGAAAATGGTATGGCATCCTGAGACTATTTTCCAGCTTTATTTCGTAAGATAAAGCTGGAAAAGTTTGTTATCAACATATATTTGAAAAGAAGTTAAGTTAAACCAGAAACTAATTTACCAGCAGAAATTCTCCAGTTGACCTGATTTTTTCAAGCATGAAGAATGAATGATGTTCTAGAAATGTTCTTATTGATATCTGCGATGAGACATCTTTCCAAAAAAAGATTTGTGGTTAGAATGATTTCTGAGGAAAAAAGCAATTTCATAGCTTGAAGTCACAACCAGGACTGATGTCATGTTAATTAATGTTTCCAGATTAGATATCACATGCCTTGCCAAGAAAGGGACATTTTGATTGATGTGACGATTTCCTAGAAAAATTTCATGCATTTTGAAAATGAAAATGTGCGTGCTAATTGTTAGTACTCCTTTGTAACTATAGACATCTATGATGTTGATGGAAGTGTGCCAGTGTGATTTGAATTTATTTCCTAGGAATAGACATATGTTGCTATGTAAACTGACCAAGCCTTTGTACCAGTCTCTCTAGTTGAACAGTCTACATTTCACTTTTCATTAGAAATGCGACAAATCAGTGTCTAAACCCCTCACCTTCAAAACACTTTCAGGGGTATTGTTTGCTAAAACAATACGATGGACAGTGATCAAAATCATAGGGTCACAGAAAAGTAGTTCACCCTAGTGCATTGTGTTGGATTGACTCCAAAGTGATGATCAGTTACATCCATTATCGTAATTGAATTAATACAATTCTGATGAAAAGTAGTGTTTATATTGAAAACAAAGACATTGTAAGAAATTGATCTTAAAAGATAGATGTGATTAATTAGAATGGAGACATTGTGATATATGTGCTAATGTGGAGATGAGGGATGAAACCTATAAATTTGATGAGTTATAAGGTTAAAGAGGGTTAAATTTGATGAAAAACACAATATGCATGTTATCCTCTAAAAAGAAAGAAAAAAGAAGAACATCCATTTTTGAAGAGACAAACTGAACTAAACATTGTTTTATTTTGATTTGTAAATGAGAATTATAACAAACTCACAAGATTGTTTGGTAGAAAATATGCTTGAAAGTATGCCTGTGTTGAATGCAGGCTATCCATACTGCTTAAGGTTCTTTGAAAATTAGGATTAGTTTAGAGTATTCTGTTGGATGTAGCTATTGAATTTGGTATGCCCATTCACTGTAAGTCTGTAACTGGGAGTGTAACTACTTTTAATCTTAACAGTGGAGTGAATTTTGTTGATTTCTTCATTTAAACCATGAGTTTAAAAAAATAATCTGCTGAGAGGAATGGTTAATAGTCTAGAAATGTTCTTGATGCTATTTTCGAAGAGACAATTTCTAAATGAAAGATTTGTGGTTAGACTGATTTCTGAGAAAAAGCTCTATCATTGCTTTAAGCTTATTTAGGTCACAGCTAGCCCAGATGCTGTCATGTTGATTGAAGCTTCCATATTAAGTATCACAATATCTTGCCATCTTGCTTAGAAGAGAAAGAAGATGACATTTTAATTGATGATTTCAAAGAAAAATTCCACACATTTTTAAAATGAAACTTCATACTGATTGTTGCTGCTCTATTGTAATTATAGACACATATGCTTGATAGAAGCATAGTTTAAATTAATTTATTTGCAAGAAAATACCATGTTGTTAAGATTGAAAACTGGCCAAGTCATAGCCAGTGCCAAGTCTTCTGCTTGTTGATAATTTTGAATTCCATTTTGAAATAATCTAGTATGACAACGATGTAAAATTGTGGTCAATAAATCAAGGATACCCTAATACTATAGTATATGGTTTTAACATTATACTTTTTTGAATTTTTAGGTCATTGGTTGACATTTTAGGTTGACCTTTTAAGCTGGGCAGGTGATTTCTGTATTCTGGCTAAAACCCTAAGCAACTAAGCAAACATGGAAGATGTTCTTTTGTTTGGTGGGTTGAATCTGTAAAATAACCAAATCCCACAGATGTCAATTAAATTTGTTTATAGCTTTAAAAACAATTTTCACATGGTACATTAAGCAAAGGGTTATCAATTTGTGCACATTTTGTGATTAAAATTGTGATGCAAAATAAAGCATCTGTCACAAGTTCCTGGATTGTTTAACAGCTGTCAAACAATATTAAATGCAAAACCTATTAAGACCAAAATTATATGACCCAATAGAATAAAATGCATGATCACAGGAATGACCATAAAGAAATAAATTCAACATCATGTGATTGATTTCAACCAATCAAAGTACAATAATCTACTTTAGTGTTTAAAGTGTTCATAAGAAACCTCAACTCCAACAGTGCTCTGTGTAAAGCATATAAGAAATATTTTCTATCTAAATATAATATTTAGATATACTATTTAGATATACATTTGAGCTAGAATTTTGAACTTATTATTAAAACAAGAGTACTTGTTTTGTTTGCGAATGCTTTTTTTTATTTTATCACTCAGGCAATGCAAGATCATTGATCAGTATAAACACAAAGTATTGTCGGTCACATCCGTTACAAGTCTCGTTTAGTGCTGCTCTAGTGCATTAATGATACAATTATTAGCTATTAATGACCACATCTCTAACGTGTTTTATAGCAGGGGAAAACCAAGAAACAGCCTTAGGGATAATTAATGTTGCTTTTGCATCAAGTATCACATCAGGTTCAGTGACCTGATGTGTATAAATGTGGTGTGAAGGAGGAGAGCGAGGGTGGATCTTAGGCAACATCCGTATCATGTTTGTGTCTGATCATTTAAACTTGGAAGATAATTACCATTTATATTAAACTTTTTGGAAATTGTGTTGCAGTGCTTTTATGCACAATATGACAAAATAAATGTGAAGCTTTAGATACAAGCATCTGTTAATAGTTCCTGGATTTATTCACAGCTGTCAAAACACATTAAATATCTGGCTATTAAGACCACAAATGCATGGCCAATGGGTTGACATAAAATATATGTCACACAAATGACCAGTGGAAAAATCAAGCAATATCATGTGATTAAATTAAACCAATCAAATGACAAGAATCTGCCTATGTATGTAATTGTTCATTTTAAACTACAATGCCTACAATGCACCATTAAATACACGAGAAATACTTGCTTTCTTAAAGGGGCAATTCATGATCCACTTTTCACCCTCAAGGTCACTTCTATGAAATTTGAGTTTATCAGCTTATAAGAATCTTCAACTGGTATTTGTTACGTTCCCCAAACCATTCTTTCATATGTGCCTGCATATTTGAGAAAATTGAGAAAATGTGTTACTTTCTAATTATTATCGGGGCCCCGACAGTAATTACAACACAGTAGCCTATTTGGATTTTCAAAATGCTGAAAAGCTTGTAACTTGGAAACGAATGGTCGGAATCAAGTGAAATTTTCAGTATATAATTATTATGTACTGTACGTCTTCTTATTTAGCTAGAAAACAGGCGAGGTTTTTGTCACATAAAATCATGAATTGCACCTTTGATATATTTAGAGATAGGTATCAAAACAAAGCAACTATTTCTCTTAAGAGTTTGTGAATTTATCTTATAACCAGGGCTTGGCATTGTTATTTGATGTTCTAGCCAGTTGGGCAAATAAATTTTCAAAACTATTTAAGAAACAAGAAATTCTTTAGAGATTCTTTATAATTCAACAAATATTTACCCACCATTAAAGCGGTGGTCACAATCCGTCATACGTGCTGTCTGCGTGCAAAAATGTGTTGTGGGCAAAATTGTGCGATATGTACTTTCTCTGCGTGCTGGCTACATGTTGGCTAACAAATAAACATCAGTACGGTCCACACATGCTCGATACTGACAATCTACGCACAATGTTTTTTTACGTACACAGTATCATGGATATCGTACGTGTAAATACGATTTCCTTATAATTTTACATGGTAGTCCCAAAGAGTTTGTACGTTGTATGCATGATGTAAGTACTTACAATGTACATGCAACCACTCGCCTTCAGTCGTGTCGTGCGCACAATGTACTTACATTGTGGGATCGATGTGCATCCTCCCCACGTTTGCCACATTTTTAGAAAAAAATGTAGAGAAAGTTTTTTCTCCAAATACGTATGAAAAAAGAAAGGCATGACGGGTTGTGACCACCGCTTAACTATAAGATGGATGTAAATGTCCAGCCCTGTTTATCATTCAGGTAACACAAGGTCATTGATCAGTATAAGCATATGGAATTGTCGGGCACATCTTTTACAAGTCTTATTTAGTGCAGCTCTGGTGCCTTAATGATACAATTATTAGCTATAATTGACCATATCTCTAATGTGTCTTAAAGCAGGGGAACCAAGAAGCAGCATTAACAGCATTAGGGATAATTATGTTGTTATAACATAGGGTATCACACCAGGTTCAGTGACCTGATGTATACAGATTATGTGAAGGAGGAAGGAGAGAGAGAATTCCTGAGATAAAACCCCATATCATGATCATGTCTGACCATTTCTATGGCAGAGGATATTTACTATCTACATTTGAGTTGTTGTGTTGCAGTTTTTGTGCATAATATGACAAATGAAATGCTTAGATCAATTTAGACAAGCGTCTGTCAATAATTCCTGGATTTATTCTCAACTGTCAAATAATTACATTAAAATACCCAGGGTATTAAGATCAAAAATGCATAACCAATGAAGAGAAATAAAATGTTAATCACAGGAATGACCTATGGGAAAAAAATAAACATCATATGATGAATTCAGCCAATTAAATGACAAGGATCTATTTGCGTGTTTTTAAAAGTGTTAACAACAAACCATAACTCCAATAGTGCACTATCTAATGCATAAGAAACGATTTCTATTTAAATATATATTTCAGCTAGAATTTTGAACTCATTACAGTGAAACAAGGGTTCTTTGTTTCTTTTGCAAATGCCTTATTTATTTTATCACTCAGGCAGCGCAAGGTCATTGATCAGTATAAACACAAAGTATTGTCGGTCACATCCGTTACAAGTGTCATTTAGTGGTGCTCTAGTGCAGTAATGCTACAATTATTAGCTATTTATGACCTTATCTCTAACATATTTATAGCAGGGGATAACCAAGAAACAGTCAGAGGGATAATTAATGTTGCTATAACATTGAGTATCACATTTTGGTTCAGTGACCTGATGTGTACAGATGGTGTGAAGGAGGAGGGATCTTGAGAGTATCCTGGAGATGCCTTCATATCATACCTGACCTGACCAGCTTGGTACAATAATAACCACCTATATGTAGCATGTTGAAATTGTCTTGCAATGTTTTTGTGCATTGTATGTCAAACAATGTTTAGCTTAATAGATACAAGCATCTGCCACTAGTTCCTGTTTTTTTTTCACAGCTGTCTGGCAACTTTAAATCCATTGCTGTTAAGACCAAAAAATGCATGACCAATGGGTTGAAATAAAATGCAAAGTACAGGAACAACCAATTAAAAAATATCAAATGATGATGGTTCTCCTTGTCATTGAAGTGTTCATAATAAAGTGCAACTCTAATAGGGCACTGTTTAATGCATAAGAAATGCTTTCTATCAATAAATATTTCAGACAGACTTTTTCACTAAATTATCAATCAAAAGCAACCAAGTCTTTGACATTAGTATTTTTGTGTTTTATCAAATTTTAAAGGTTATGTTTTATTTTTACCCGCCAAAAGCCAAAATCAATTACTAGTGGCTGTCGGATTATAATGTCCGGCCCTGCTTAACTCTCAAGTACCGCAAGGTCATTGATCAGTACAAACATATGGATGGAATTGTCGGTCACATCCGTTACAAGTCTCATTTTGTGCGACTCTAGTGCATTAATGATACAATTATTAGGTATAATTGACCATATCCCCAACGTGTCTTATAGCAGGGGGAAACCGAGAAACAGTCTAGGGGATAATGAATGTTGCTACTGCATGCAGTATCACTGTAGGTTCAGTGACCTGATGAGCGCAGATGTGGTGTGAAGCAAGAGAGCGAGAGAGTATCTAGGAGATATCTCCGTATCATGTGTATGTTTGATTATTTCAATTTGAGGATAATTACCATCTATATTTAGCTTTTGGGGCAAAGTATTTGTTTGTTCCTTTTTAAGATAATAGAAATGTAGTGTGGGGAATGTGGCACTGTGGTTAGTGTGTTGGACTTATAATGCATCAAATTGAAATATACCGTATTCATTCGTCTAATCCAACTATTTGCCACCTGACAAACCCTTCAGAATTATACATACCATCACTTCAAAAACAAATAATCACATTCCATATCCAAAATATTATCAAAGTATTTTAGCAAGTTTTTGCACACTGGTTTGAAATAACCTACGGTAAACAAGGTAAAGGCAATATGCATTCAAAAAATCAATTGTTGAATGGGATACGGTATATTTAAATTTGTTCATTGATTTTTGTAAGTGAGGATAATTATTACATTGAGTATGATGCACCAATGCATAGAACAGTGCTTAACAAGTTGATAACATCATGTTTATATATCCACATAGCAGGCAAACTTTGTCCGCTCACTGTATAATGTAGCTTGTCGAAAGTCATTATGCAAATATATGATAAATAGAAAGGGAACTTTCATCTCACACCCGGTTGAAGAGTAGGAAAGAGGAACAGGAATCATTGTAAAAAGGGATCATGCCTTTTTACTTCATATGTGTACTTAGATCAAATATAGGGTGTCTCAAATATAAGGATATTAGTATGAAAATAACTCCATGGGTTTGTCATGTCACATAAGATCACACAGATATAATTGAAGATGGTATGTTAGTGGTATGTTAAGCTTAAGGACATTGATTTGATTTTGTGTCACACATGGTATTTTACTTTATTCTTTTTTTTTTCTTTACACTCAGGCAAGTCGAGATTTCTTCATGTAAATCTTAATGATTTCATTAAATTCCTTCATGTAGATGTATCTTGGAAGTACATTCTTGTTTCATAAAAGCTATGTTACCTTTTACTATTCCTAAAGAAAATGTGAATTAATGCAGGGATATTTTTCCAGTTTTATTTAGGGAAAAATGAAAATCAAATTAATGTTTAGCATTTTGACCATCTGAGACGCGGAATGAATTTTGCATTGGGAACAAAAGACAAACAATTATTTTTTGTAGCCTAGCTAAGGGACATGCTTCCAACACCAAATATCATTTTACATTATTAAGTATTTTTTTCTTTCACACAACATGAGGCTGAACCAATTAATCAATTTATTGTACCACTAAGTCAATCTTAATTGTATATTTTAATCAACTATGTATTTGTTTATTTTTCTGCATCTTTTTAAAGCTTTATTTTACAAAAATTAATAAAAAAACCAACATATTTTAATGAACGTTTTAATCTACATAATACTGTGCATCCCTATCAATTTAAAATGCAACGCTCCAACACATCCAGTGGCAGGATAAAATGTCTCTCGATGCGCTCATTTGCATGCTATGAAATATATGGGGTCGCCGTTTTTTCAAAAATAATGGTCATAAATTTCTTAGTGGTATGATAAAATGTCTAATCATTTTACATTATTTACTACGTTTACTCTCTCCACTTCCAATGAAAGTGACATGAATTCAAAATATATTTTTGAGACACCTTATACCTATTTACCAATTGTAGGTAATATATACAGATAGTAATGGTGTAAGTTTTGGATTGCTTTAATTTATTTTGATCATCTTCTTATGAGCATTTCTGAATGTCCTTTTATGACTGAGCTTTTCTTATGGATGTTTATCAAATGCTAGATTGCAAATGTAAGATAGTTTATTTTTAGCATGTTTTGCTTGTATGTGAAGTTGTTTTATACCATTGATGGATAATAGTTAATTGAAATCTTTGCAAAATTGCATTGAATTTTCTTTAATATGGATGCTGCAAATTAGTATACAGTTTTGATATGGTTAACAGTTTGATAATTGCAAACATCTTGACACACAGATGTTTCTGCTCATCATTTTAAAGGTATAAGGTAATGTGCTTTCTGCACATGGTAGCATATGAAAAACATATGGTGGTATATACATGCTGATATAGGGAACAAGAATAGGAACATAACCATTGTCCCATTACCATATAATGTTGTTCAGTTTTGTGGAGTATATGCGATTTAAAACTTGCAGAAAAAGCAAAGACATGTAATTATTTTCAGGCATTTGCAGGATTTCAGCATATTGTGTAGAAAGCTTCCTCTTTCTCGCGATACAAATATGAAGTGAAAAATTAAATTTTTTAGGCTTTTATGCTCCCATTCTTGAAATCATGCATAATTTTTCTAGTTATTTCTAAACATCTAATACCAACAATTTTGGAATCTATGTTGTTTTTTCAACTTCAATGCTGTGAAAACCAATGTGCATCCATGACATCATTATGTTTTTTGTAAAGGTGTCCCCTAAAAGTTGTTTTTAAAACTACACGACTTAAGCAATTTGTTCCATTTGTAAAGAAAATCATATTATACCAGTACAAAATATTCAAAATCAGTCTCCTTTTAAGAAGTCGATCGTAATAACTGAGGGAATTGTGATGTAGAACAGTAATGTCATCCTACTTATTCCTTTGATTGAAAACTCGAGACTGTTTTGAGACACTTGCTTCATCAAAATTACAAGTCAATTACTTGATACAGTCTTAGAGGAGATACATCTTGCTTGCTAAATCTCAGATGGGAAAGATGAAAAAGTCAAGATGTCTTAACAATGTGACAATCTTTAAAATAGATTTGAGTCTGCTTATCAAGGGGTATTTGATGGATTGATTGTAAAATTCGAAGTGATAATAATTTCAAGGAGATATATTTTGCTGTTATACCTTTGTTATTGCTTAATCTAAATGTTAAAATGTTATTATCTACAACTGCATGGAATAAAATGAATTGAAATAGAAAGATTTATACCTTCTGAAAATACCAAACCTATTATAGTAGTTTCAAAGCTAATCTAAGAGTATACCAGTTTACTATATTTTGTAATTGAAATAGAAGTGTTAGTTTATATTAGTGTGCATGTGTTGTTTTGTACAATTTAGATACAATGCTAGTGTTGTACATAGTCATAATATGCATGACAGATTGCAACATATATTAGTGTTTTCTTGGAACAATAATTCCCATGTGATGCTTAAAGCATGTCACATGTGACCAGGTCGTAGTGACACAACAAATGAAGACTCAATATTTATTTAGTGTGTTTCTACAATTGCATCCTTTGTATAGGGGGAATTTGGTTAGTACATGGTGTGAAACAAATATTTATTACAGTTTTTGAGTGTTCTTTAATATATTGAAATGCCCAAGCCATCAACCACATTGTACTCTCACTTGATATTGTAAAACCACCTAATTTTGCTTATTTCACA
>JXSR01S068180.1:26538-41409 GCA_000969725.1 Ophiothrix spiculata | reverse complement strand
CGCTATATAAAAGCTGGTTATTATTATTATTATTATTATTTATTGTTAAGGGCCCTGTCAACCCTTCGTTTTCAGAAATGTGTTATGTTCTGTAACTCAACAACGGATGATTAAATTCAAATAAAAGTATATATTCTTAGAAGCAGATTTGCATACTAAACATGATGGAGAGGTAATTTTTAGACCAAAATGTGTTATTTTGGCCCTAGGTCCAAAAATAAATGTTTTTTGGCCCAAAATTGTACGGGAAAGCTAACTAAATTTAGCTTTGGTGAAATTTCGAACCATTTTACTTTTTAGAATCTAGAAAGCAATATCTAGGAACGCTTTATTCAATTTTTTGATTTTTTTTCTTAGTTTTTGAGATATTGTCAAAAATTGGTCCAAAAATGTCAAAAATCCCACCGCTGCAACAATTTTTGGTGGCAGCAGTGGGATGTTGATCTATTGTCCCAATAAATAGAGCGGAATTTATCAGAAGTTTGTTTGACTATCTTCTTAAAACTTATATCACTTTAAGTTTATGCCTTTGTCTATCATTGTTGAAAATTTCAAGAAAATTCATCGCTGCAAACCAGAGATATGACTGCTTTTGTCAGCTTGTACCATTTTCCTTCTGCACAATGGGAAATCCTGCAGTTAAGAATGTTAACAAAGAATTTTGAAAGGCTTTATACATAATTTACAAGCAATACAATCTGTATCTGTTTTCTTCTATGCTGCTTGATATATAATCATTTCTTTCATAAAAATTCTACAAAACCTAATTGAACTAAACTTCTCTTATAACGACTCTAGTTTCATTATAAGGCATAGATAAAGAAAGAAACCTGTGTAAAAATGGCACAAACTCATCAGAAGTCTTCTAACAAGATGTCTTTGGTACCCACATGGCTTCCAAAATCATAAAATGCTTTTATGTGTTTACTATTATTGTATAAATTGATGACATGATATTTTGCGCTTGGTATAGCCAATATTGTTTTCAATCTCTTTCGACAGCTGTTAAAGTTGTAAAAGTGAATCGTTCTTCACGTGTCTAATTTAAATCCTTTCTGGACATTAGAAACCTGTATATCCTTCAACCTGTCTCCCTTTGCTGGTTGATACACCTTCTTCCCTGCTTTCCAGGTCTCTAACGTCTTAACATTTTCCTTCGTCGTAACAAGGCTCGTGCTTAACTATGTCGTCATAATTAGCCTCGTACTTCATTGACAATTAATTAAGCGTCAATTATGTGTAGATCCTTTTAACAATTTTTGTTAAATGCTTAACCATAGGGACTATCATTGTGCAGAAGGAAAATGATACATGTTGACAAAATCAACGATATCTCTGGTTTCTTAAAATTTTCAACAATGATGAACAAAGGCATGTAGTTTAAAGTGACATTAATTTTGAGAAGCTTGTCTGGAAAACCTCTGAGAAAATCAGCTCTATTCCCATGCACAATGTTTATTGGGACACCCTGTATTTCAAAAATGAAAAAAAAAAATGAAAAAACCGTTCCTAGATATTGCTTTCTAGATTTTAAAACGTGAAAATGTACCAAAGCAAAGTGTAGTTAGCTTTCCCGTAAATTTTGGGACCAAAAACATGACCTTTGGACCTTTTTTGGACTTTAGGGCCAAAATTTCACATTTTGGTCCCAAAATGACCCAACCAGCGTGTTCAGTATGCAAATTAACTTCTAGAAATGAATACTTTTATATGTATTTAATTATTCGTTGCTGAGTTACAGAGCAAAAATCATTTCTGAAAATGAAGGGTTGACAGGGCTCTTAATTAAGGCTGGGGTAGACCTACAAATGGCATAAACCGTTTTTGAACTCTAACTTTCAAACTAATTGCATAAACTATATAGAAGTATACATTTTTAGAAGCGGATTTTTACCATGATGAAGATGATGATATCAGTTTTTGACCAAAAATATCAATTTTAGCAATGCTCAAAACCGTATTTATTGCTCCAAATTTCTGGAAAGCCTAACTCAAAATTGCATTCGTGAAATTTTGAACTTTTTTGCTTTTTGGAATTTAGAAACAAATATCTAGGAAGCAATTTCTCAAATTTTTGATTTTGATTTTAGTTTTTGACAATTTTTCAAAAAATAAGATAAAATCAAAAAATTTGAGAAAACTGTTCCTAGACATTTGTTTCTTAATTCCAATAAACAACAATGTTGAAAATTTCAGAAATGCAAATTTTGGTTAGGCTTTCCAGAAATTTTGGGGCAAAAATACAGTTGTTGGCATTTTTTGCCAAAATTGACAGTTTTGGTCAAAAACTGATATCATCATCATGTTCAGGGTAAAAACCCGCTTCTAAAAATGTATACTTTTATATGGTTTTTGCAATTAGTTTGAGAGTTAAAGTGCAAAACCAGTTCATGGTAGTTGAAGGTCTACCCAGCCTTAAACAACATACATTACGAAGAAGTTATGATCTAGCTATGGTCATATTTTCTAATGTGATATCCATGCATGCGGTTAGAGCACATTACTCATAATACAGAGGTTATGGGTTCGAACTCCGATCAGACCATGCTCCTTGTTTCCTTGGGCAAGAAACTTTACTCTTATTGCTCCGTGGTTCGGAAGTCACCTTAAGGCATTGGTCCCCTGTGTGAATGCTCCTTTTTGGGGTGCTGCATACGGTAGGCTTGTTCAAATCCATTGTTTACGAATATTTTACAAATTGTTCAATCTCAAACAAGGTAATAAAAGTCAGTAGTGTTTGTTGACTTACTCACGCTGACGCTGATAGTACCATTGTTTGGCGCTAAGTGTGATCATGCAAACAACAGCAGTCAACAGTAAGGCAGAATGTGACCAAAGAATTAATAAACATTTATATCTTGATAAACCTTGTAATGTACTTAGGTTTTATAACCTGTTACAATCTTTCATTATCATTGTTTTTATCTTCTTGAGTTGTTTTAATCTACTGAGTACTATTATCGTTCAGTCAAACAACCAAACAATTACATTTATCTTCTACAAATAATATCTTTAAGTGCCTGATATTTTCAACGAAGAAATAGCCTGGAATTATTGTTTGTTTAGAGATAAAGTACCAAGTGCCTGATATTTTCAAGAGGTAACGTACCATTAAATACTACTTGGGTGAAACTTTTGTCACGTAAACTAATCCATTTTCTATTGTAAACTTTAAGAAGATTACACACAAAAATTCACAGTTAGCTAAGAAAGAGAATTCGCAATTTTTAGTAATTGATTTACAAAATCGTAAATTCTCCTATCTAAATATTGTGTAAAAATGAATGGAAAAATGAATAGTCCTCACAATGGGCTGACATGGACTGGAATGACACGGAATTGTAATTTACACATGCTACACTCTTAGAAGGCCGGTATCAAATATACGAGTAGTTTTCGGGATCATTTTATTTTGATCCTTTAAGTATCACTTTTGATCCAACGTGGATCGTTTTGATACTTTTTCGGATCAAAATATACAAATGAATCAAATTCACCAGGATCAGTTTTGATCCATTTAATAGGATCATTTCATTTTGATCCTTTTTGATTACAATAATAAAGTTTTGATCCGTATTTCTGGTTTACTTTGATACGAAAAGGATGAGCTCATATTTGATACCGCGTTTGGATCCAACGTGATCTTTTGTTTCATATTTGATTATACCCCATATCCACTACATTGCCGGGAATGTAAACAATGGTATACAAATACGATAATTTCTTCACACTTGATAACTGCCTCTTCAGTGGGCGAGTGGTTAGAGCGTTGGTCATTATAATTGGTAATTATACATGGTGCACATGCGGCGTGGGTTCAAACCCTGCTAGGGTCACTTCAGTGAGATGTTTTTGGGCAGATCTTTTTTATAAGAAATATTTGATCCTTTTTTCGGATCAAGAATTTTGATCCTTATTTTGGGATCACTTTGATCCTTAGAGGGTAAGCTCATATTTGATACCTAAAAAGGATCAAAATTGATCCTTTTTGTCTCATATTTGATCCTTCCTTTCTAAGAGTGTAATTTTACAAAAGCTGAGAAAATAATTTGTTAACAATTCGTGATCTGAGGAGCTGAACACGCCTAGTGATACACATGGTGAGTCATGCACTCTTAAAATAGTTGTGTTAAAAGGGAACATGGTTAACAGGTTGGGTTAAATTTTGCACAATGTTGGGTAAAATTTGACACAATGTTGGGTAATAGTGCGAGAACTCCCATTTATAATATATTGTCAGAATTATTTTTTCAACGTCATGTCCGCACTTAGTAAGGTGGCACCTAGGGAAACGCGACGTGCCCCGATGCCCTTCTTACTATGCCTCTACCATTTAAACTCTTTCTTTCTGTCATCCCTTTGCCTCCCCTCTCCCTTACTTATTATATTTTCTTCACCTCTCTCGTTTTTCTTTTTTACTTTTCCTTTCTTTTTTTCTCCTTTCCCTCTTTCCTTCCAATGTCCCCTTCTTTTTCCTCCGTTTCCTCTTTTCCTCCTCTTTTCTTTCCATTTCCCTTCTTTTTCTTCTTTCCCTTCCCTTTATTTTCCCCTAGCTACACTTAATTTAGGGGACAATGTGCCCCTCTGCCTCCCGGTTGTTACGCCAGCGTTCATGGGCTATTGTTCACAAAACACATAATATCGAATGTATTTATTTTACATTAAGTACTAGTTATGCAATCCTAATTGTGTTTTTATTTCCAGAATACGAGATCAATGACATGGCGTTTAGTTTAAGATCAACCATAAAGCCATAAATGACGGATTTGTGAATACTCTACAGACTACCAATCATTTATAGACAACAATTTTATCTAAGATGGCACATATTTGGAGAGGTCGTGGGAGAGGTGTCTCTAAAGAGTTAGGAGCAAGACCCAAAACGCATACTAATCGATCATCCATTAGTAGTGAAAGAAAACTTCGACCTGGTACAGCAACATTTTCAGCCAGTAGATATAGTAATTCGGATATCGACGATATGACTAATCAGTTGTCAAAGACAAATATAAGTTCCAAGCCAAGGTATATTGAATCAAGTTTCAGTAAGGACAGAACAAGGTCAGCATCTTCTGCACACCCCACACATCGATTGTCGTCATCTCAGCCTCAACCATCTTATAGAAACGCTCATGCTGGTAATCAGAATTTCCGACCAAGACCTAAACAAGACTACGAGAGGGCAAAATTTCGGACTTCATCAAATGGAAAAAGAAGCTACTATAGGGGTAAAAGTTCTAACTCCATTCTTGCTTTTAACCATGTGAAAAGGGTACTAAACTTAGAGCCTGCTGAAGTTTTATTCGACTTATCTACAGAAAAATATGGAAACCTGTTCAATGAACTGATCAATGACGAAACACTACAAATGGACTGGATGCCATCGATATTAGAAGCCATAGCATTGGCATGTAATTGCACAACCGCTTCTGAAACTCTGATATCTTTTTTGACGACTGTATGGCATTCAAAATTCGTTCAGTTACATTTGCAACAGTTTGTGATATGTCTACCAACACAAGGATCCAATATGTTAGAAACAAAACCTGTTGAGGATCTCATGACATTACTTACAGCTCTGTTGCAAAGATTTCAGAAGTCGTGTTGTGCAGACGTTAGAGTTGTGCTTATTCTTCTTGCAGACATGATCATATCTAAAGATAAAACCAGATATAGAGTTCCACCAAGAACGGTCAATCTCTTTCAAGAATTGACCAGAATTTGTAACATTGTAGCGTCACAACCCGTATCTAACAACAGGAAAGGAATGATGGGTCGTCATGAAAACCAAGCACCGCCTGATGATTATAGGTTTATTTCAATCATCCCGAATATTGAAGAACTCAGAAGTACCGAAAGGCCTTATATGAGGCAAAATATTATAAAGGGAAGATACAAGGATACCACTCACTATCTTGACGTTCAGTTTCGTCTACTTAGAGAAGACTTTGTAGCGCCGCTTCGTGAAGGAATTTCAGAGTACCTTTGTCACCAGGATCCTTCTAAGAGACTTCAAGATATGAGACTCTATCATAATGTAAAAGTGGTCCGACAAACCTTAATACGTACTGGCCTTGCACATTTAATACGGTTCGATACAAAGCAATTCAAAGGGATGCAGTGGGGGTCATCAAAGCGTCTAATACATGGCTCACTTATGTGTCTGACAAGTGACAACTTTGAAAGTGTCATTTTTGCAACTGTGGAAAAGCGAGAAGATAGAGACTTGCAGCTTGGTTTTGTGGTTGTAAAATTTACTGAAGATGATGCTGCAACTCTCGATCAAGACACACGTTTTCTGATGGCTGAAACAAGTGCGTACTACGAGGCTTATCAACATGTCCTAAAGGGTCTTCAAAGTCTGGATGAAATTCCATTTCAGTCCTACATCGTGGGTGCTTCATCCGATGAAAGTCCGCCTAGTTATTTGAGTCGGGGCATTGGAAGAGTGCGTTATGATTTAAGGCTTCTATCCAAGGCACACAAGATGTCCGATACTGATCGTGCTACTACTAGTCTCCAAGTGGATCGAGAACATGAGCGGATTCTACGAGCTGTCGACGTATCACAGCCAGGCCAATGGTTTGATCCTGATATCCTTGGCTTTGATGAATCACAATTGAAAGCTTACCAGGCAGCACTCTCAAAAGAGTTTGTGATTATTCAGGGACCACCAGGAACAGGCAAAACATTTGTTGGACTCAAAATTGTGAAGACCCTTCTTTCTAACATCCAGGCGTGGTCACAGAATCAGAAATCACGACCCATGCTTATTGTCTGCTACACCAACCATGCTTTGGATCAATTCCTTGAAGAAATATTTAGCTTTGAGGAAAACATAGTGCGTGTCGGCGGTAGGAGATCATCGGAAATATTAGAACCATGCAGTCTCCCAAATATTAGACAACGTTTGCGACGGACAAAGAAGGTTTCAAATCATGTTCACTTCAGGAGATCGAAGGTACGAAAGGAGCATTACGAAATCAGGAAATCACTTGAGATTGCAGAGGCACATATCCAGTTAGCACAGAGTGGAATTTTGAGTATCCGTGTACTTCAAAGATATATGAACTTTAAGCACAGAAGTTGTCTATTAAGTAGAAGCAGATCACGGATATGTTTTTGGTTAGGTCTTAGCAATGATGCATTTAATTTCCATATCAAAGATATCACGTCTGATCCTGTGACCTTTGATGAGATAGACAGTGACCGGATTCATATTATGACCCAAGCAGACATTCTGGCAGAACAACGAATCCTTGAAGACAACTTCTACCTCAAAGATTCTTTCGATAGAGACGGTGAACTTGAAGATTCACCTTTGACTGAAATTCGAGAAGATTTCGAGTTCCTACCTTCGCATCTTTCAGGAGAAGAAGACCACACGTCAAACAAAGCCGATCTACAGAAAGAAACATTAATTGCACTTGCCATCAACAACTCAGATGTAATGTCAGAAGAAGAGGTTCGCACAATAGAGGATCCTTGGCAGTTATCCTATCCACAAAGATGGCGTCTTTACCGTCATTGGATGATGGAATACATTCATAGATGGGAACAGGAACTCCAACGATGGGTTCCCGAATATGAACCGCTTTATCGCCAATTGAAGGAAATAAACGAAGAGGAAGACTATTTAATTCTGAACTCTGCCCGCGTAATTGGAATGACCACAACAGGAGCAGCCAAATACAGAAGTCTTGTGGAGCGAATTCAACCACCAATAGTAATTGTTGAAGAAGCAGCCGAGGTCATGGAAGCCCACGTCATAACCACCTTGAGCAAGGGGTGTCAACACCTAATTCTGATAGGTGACCATCAGCAACTACGTCCTAATCCTACTGTATATAGGTTAGCAAAAGATTTCAACCTTGATGTATCTCTGTTTGAAAGGATGATCAATAATGAATTACCATGTTACCGACTTGGGTTTCAGCATCGCATGTGCCCAGATGTATCCACAATAATGAAGAAACATTTCTATGATGGACTGAATGATGCCAAATCAGTGCTACAGTACGAAGATGTCAAAGGAATCTGCTCCAACATGTTTTACGTCGAACACAATGAACGTGAACGGATGATTGAGGATAGCAGAAGCAAGTCAAATATTCATGAAGCCAGATTCCTTGTCAGCCTCTGTCGATACATCCTTAAGCAAGGTTACACACCATCACAAGTTACCATACTAACTACCTATGCGGGACAATTGTCTAATTTCAGAAAGCTCATGGACAAAAAAACCTTTAATGGTGTACGAGTAACTACAGTAGATAACTTCCAAGGAGAAGAGAATGACATCATATTGTTGTCACTTGTGCGTAGTAACGACGTAGGATCGGTTGGTTTCTTGAAGGTAGCAAATCGTGTGTGTGTCGCTTTATCTCGAGCAAAACAAGGCTTATTTTGTTCTGGCAACATGAAGCTCCTAGCGAAAGAAAGCCCTTTATGGAAAGACATTGTAGAAACACTGAGAGAAAAGCACCAGATTGGTCCTGAATTAGCTCTGGGATGTCAGAGTCATCCACATACTGTAACAATGGTATCATGTGAGAATGATTTCAAGAAAGTTCCAGAAGGAGGCTGCATGCGTTCTTGTGAGGCTAGGCTGGATTGTGGTCACTCGTGCACAAGGCTTTGTCATCCATTGGATCGGAAGCACGAGAAGTATAAATGCACGAAAGACTGCCGTAGGCAATGCCCAAGAGGACACCGGTGTCCATTGAAATGCTCCCAAAGGTGCAATTTGTGTCGCATTCTAGTACCAAAAACATGCGACAATTGTATACAAACTGCTGATGTCATTTGTCATGAGTTTGAAGATTCAATATGCCAGGCGCCCTGTCCCGAAGTAAGGCCTTGTGGTCATCAATGCCCAAGCATATGCGGCAATGACTGCCCAACAACAGTCTGCGAAAAGGAAGTCATCAAAATCCTGCCTGACTGTGGTCATTCCGCTCGATTACCATGTCATAAAGACCCAACAACGGTGCACTGTAAACGATTATTGAAGTGTGGTCACGTTTGTCAGAACAATAGATGCCATGTAAATGGAGTTAATGAAACCTGCAATGCCGTTTGTGATAAGAAACTTATATGTGGTCACACGTGCAAATCCAAATGTAAGGATTGTATCGGCGGTCGTTTCCACAAACCATGCCAAATGATTGTCCGTGGCGTCAAGCTTACTTGCGGATGTCAATATACAGGTCCGTGCAGCAAAGTAGCACTTGCAAGACACACTGTTACAGGAGAACATGTCGATGGAACGTTTCACATAAACAGAAGATTTTGCCTCTTAGACTTAAAAGCAAGACAATCTAGCGAGCAGATATGTCGCAGGCACTATCGCAAACGTTGTGACGAACCATGTAACCAAACATTGAAATGCGGTCACCGTTGTACTGGTTACTGTGGCGAACCTTGTCCAAAGCAATGCCGATTTTGTGATAGGATGAACAAAATGCTTTCTTCACCTCCACAGCTTCAAGCAAAAGACCGTAATGCGCAGTTTATTTCACTTGATACATGCGCTCATGTTGTTGCAGTTAGCGAGTTAAACAGCATGGTACATGACACAAATACGAAAACTGTTGGATGCAAACCCGTTTTGCCGATAAGTTGCCCAACATGTTCGATGCCTGTCACAGATGGACAATTTAAACAACATGTCTCTATCGCTCAGCGGTATATGAGGATGGTTCTTGACGAAATTGAAACCAACGAGACAAGAAACCAAGAAGATGCCAAGTATTTACTGAGAGACTCTGGCTATGAATACAGTTCTGGTACATCCCGCTTAGGATTTGCGCACCGATACATGCAACATTCACTAATTACTAAACGACAGGGTTCCCTGCAATTAAAATGGATATTGACTGAATTGAAAAAGCTGAAGAGATTGAAAGTCATATGTCAAGAGTGGTTCAGTTTGTACAAAGATGTGATCAGTATCAAAACCGTGTTCGATAATCAGATTGGATGTCTTAGTGGAATTATCAGACGTTTTGAAGAAATGCTTGATGCCCCGATACCACTGACGAAGCAAATGGCATCTGACATATACAATGAGAGTATCCGATCTATTATATGTAATGTGCTGATGAAGGACATGCCCAGCAATTCCCTTTTTCCATCAACAAAAAGGTGAGTTATGTCTTTGTCTATCCTGTGCCTACAAAAGTTACCGACAAAATACTATTTTACGGTATGCTAAATCATACTTGTTGCAGTACTCATAAAACAACTCAAAACGACGTGTCGTTGCGACACAAGGTAGTCAAGATATCGGCTTGACGTGCTTGCCGCAAAATTCTCAAGGCCGATTATGCGCACTTAAAATGTTGATGTCACACTGGTCGTGCGACCACCAAGACAGACACTTCAGCCTTCGAGGTGCAATGTTATAATTTTATTAAAATAGCAGATCTCTTTCCAACAAGAACCATGGAACCATGAAGATTTCTTAAAAGACCTGATCCCACTTTGTTCCCGATGCTTTCACGATATACTCGCGATGCATCGCCGATCATCGCGAGTACATCATGAAAGCATCATCGTTGCGTAGAAATTGTGCATTCAGAATCCAGCGATTTCATCACTGCGACATCGCTCGATACGCAGTCTTTACACACGCTACGAGAAGTGCGCTTTAAAATTTCAAGACTGCGTATCGAGCGATGTTGCTGCGATGAAATCGCTGGAGTCTGGAAGCACCATATATTAGAAATCGATGGCCATTGATCAATCATCGAAAGTCTATCGCCAATGCTTTTTCGGTGTATTGGCGATGTCTTGATACTTCAAGAGAATGCCACGAAAGGTTCATCAAATCATCGCTGCGACGCCGAAAAGCATCGGCGATGGACACGAGAGACGTTTGCGAAAGGAATAACCTTAAAGAGGGATTAGAATGCATTTTGAGATGTGAATTGCAAAAAGGTCAATGCTATCATTGACATTTCTCTAGATGCATTTATGACTTTGTTCATGAAAAAATTGTCAAGATGCTCTACTGATGCAGGGACGACATCGCGACGATGCTGTGATCGAACCGCGGTTGTTTCCCGAAGCATTCTATATAGATGTAAACATTCCAATGGGCGCACCACTCCTCCTCTTTGTCTAACCCCCCCTGGGACTTGGAGTCTTCCATAAAAACTTGTCCCATGATTTTGGAGTACCGACTTATGACCTACTGGTAAATGAATATAAATCTGTATTGTGTGTTTCATTCTTCTCGGCAAATAAACATTACATACTTTATGTAAACTTCTCAAAATCGATCAAAATTTCCATCTGATATTTAAAAAAAACCATTGTTGAATCTTGTATTACATCTGAAATTTACTTCGTAAGTTTGCTTGGTAACTTCATGCTTGTGTTTTAATACATAGGGTGTCCGAGAAAAAATCAAACCGAGATTTGCGCCCTCTGTTTTTCTGACACGGTTGATTGGTTTGTAAGACTAGTTTAATGCACAAGATTCTCCACTTCCCAACGATACCAAATTCCCATATCATGATATGGTACTGACCTGTATGGACCTGAGTGAGCATTCATGCATGTCTGTGCACCACTTTTATCGAAACAACTTGTTATTTCCAGCTGCCGTGCATAAAGACTTAAGGAATGATTAGGGATTGCTGAACATGGGATTGTTCTAAGGTTTGGTTGACTGAACACAGCTGACTGTCTAAAGAAGATTTTTTTCTCTATATGATATATGGAAAGGCTCATCTCTGAATTGGGGAAGCAGGTGGCGCAGCGGTACTTCCCTCGCCTTGCACCCATGATCTCAGGACCGTGTCACGAGTTCGAACCCCGGTCCAGGCGCTGTATGTGCAATTGGATGCCAGTCTAAACTTGCTTCCGCAGGTTTTCCTCCGGACGCTCCGGTTTTCCTCCTGCACTAAAACTGACAAATAAATCTGACCATCTGACAAAGGACCCTCATGGAAACCAGTGCCAGACACTGATGAGGCTATCCTCTATAAATATGTCATATATTTATTTATTTATTTATGAATTGATCACTCAGATTGACAGTGTATGTTTGCTAGTACCCGCCTGATTGAAACAAGTTAAAGCATTGCATGATTTTTTGGTAACTGGATGGATAGGTAGCTTACAGGGATATGACATTTCAAGAAAGATTTCTTAAACTTCCTGCTCCTGCAAAGTCAAGAATTTGGAAGAATGTTAGGAAACACAAAAATAAATCCTTTTGGAAGCGACACGTTGTTTCAATAAAAGTGATGCAAATGCATAAAATGCAAAATTAATACAATCATCCTTAGATACTTAGTCAGGTCAGCATATAGCAAATTGGTATCGTTGGCAAGAGGAGATTCTCATGCATTAAACCAGACAAACAGCTTTCGAAATCAATCAACCGTGTCGAAGAACAGAGGGCGCAAATCTCGGTTTCTTTTTTTCCTCGGACACCCTGTATTAGCTAACTATTGCATAGATCTATGAAACTTTAAATGTGTCTTTTTCCGCGAAATTGTGTTTCAGGTTTAGTCTTCAAAGTGCTGTCCGAAAAGTGATGTATTTGCCTCAAGCTTTCACTGAAACCAAGCTAGATGAAATTCTGAAGTTAATTACAGAATCTTGTGGAATAACTCTGGTTACGAAAAATAAATCATTTGAACAACATTTTGCCGAGGTTTTCAATACCCATCCAAGTTTTGAAGCTGGTTTGTGGATGGTATGCCAGAATGAACATGTGTTCTACAACTTTGTAGGTGTGGAGATCACCGAATGTCCAAAATGTCCTCATTAGGAAGATCAAGAGGAGAAATCTGAAAGTTCGAAAGAGTAGTCGACTGACCTATTGCCGAGCTGCGACGCTACAGCAAATAAAGCCAACACGATGTTTACAGCAATAAACATCGAAGTTAATGCTGCCTTCATACTTATTGTCGCTTTGCAGCTTTGTAGCTTTGCAGCTCTGTCGCTTGCTTCCTTTCACACTTTTGTAGCTTTGCAGTTTTGTCGCTTTTCAGATTTGCCGCTGCATGTCGCTCTGAAAGTTGAATTCATTACTCAAAAATTCTTGTCGTGCGACAAAATTTTGCCGATATCGATTATCTCAGCGACATGTAGCTTTGCCGCTACGACAACCGGAAGCGGCAAGTTTTTGCAAAAAATATTGCAAAAAAGTCACGCAGTGACAAAGCTGCAAAACTACATGAGTATGAAAGCAGCATAACGCTCGTTCGGGCTTTGATCTGCACTGTTATACTGTTGGGCAATTATTTAGCGTTGGTTCAACTATGAACAACCCAATTGTTGGGTAAATAATATTAACCAACTGTTGGTGAAATTTTACCCAATATTTGAGTAATTAGCAACAACTTTTACCCAACAGTTAGGTAATTATCCAACATTTTACGCAACGTTGGTAATTATTTACCCAGAAGTAGGGTTGTTCATAGTTGAACCAACGTTGGGTAAATTATTTGCCCAACGTTCTAACAGTGTGGCATGTCAACTCGGTCAGAGCTCGGTCTTTCTATATCATGTATATGTGACTTTATCATAGAACAGAATGTCTAAACCGTCTTTTTTAACTTTTGAAATCTGGAAATAAATGTCTAGGGGTCAGTTTTCATAAAAGTTTAATCTTTGTCTTTTTATTTAAATTTTGCCAAAAAAGGCTTAAAACTAATATTTTATGCATAAAAATTATTTTTGACATTGAACGTGTATATATTTCTAAAACTTAAGATCAAAATTAAAAATATTACTCCCCTAAACATTTGTTTTTTAGATTCCAAGAAGTAAAAAAGTTCAAGGTTGACATGTCCGCCATGTTAACTGTATAAAACAGTATTGAAATTCATACTTTAATGTGGCTTAGAACTCTACATTAGAAAATAGTTGATACAGACATGCAATATACCATTTCTATAATTTACGTACTTACGCCGTTGATGGGGTAAGTCCACAGAATCAGACGGGGAACCGAAACTCAGAAGGAGGCCAAGTAGGGTCCTATAATACTTGGCCTCGTTCTGGGCTTCGATTCTTTGTCCGATTCTGTGTATTTACCCCATCAACGACTGGAGTATGTCAATTATAGAATGATCTATCAGCTTAAGAATTGGTTTGAAGTGTTCAGTTTTCCAAAGAATGGGTCAGGAATGTTATGTATGAATTTGTTGCAGTTTTCTTCATTAATTTCCGGTATTTGCCAATGGTGATCACCTGTGTTTGTCGAACTACTGCAGATGTGCATTATGTTTCAGGGAAAGTGATATTGATCAATTGAATGAGCATAATATAGTGGCAACTGCGTTTAAATTACTATATTTTTTCCAGCATCATCATAATCATATTTTACATGCTCTGCGATTACGTACACTGCTACCCATAAAATTGAATAAAATATTTTTACTATATATATTTTTTATGCAACGGTCAATTTATTATGTAGAAAATATATGAATCTTATGTTGAGTTTTTGAGTGTGAAATGGAGTTCCAAATGTGATAAATTTCCTCAATTTCCTCATGTACTCATAAATCGTCCTTTACAGTACATAAAAAAGGTGGTAAAATATGTTATTCCAACTATGGACAACAATGTGTATCTGTAACGTGACCAGATAATGACACATTTGTAGGTAATAATTTTTGGGTTGCCAATTGTTTGGGGATAAGGTTTTATTAAGAGAGTATCATAAAATCTTCATTCCTCTTGTGTAAATGTATATTTCGAAATTATAAGGGGAACGAACATAACGATGTGAATCCACATACTGTTATGTGAACGAACATAACGATGTGAATTCACATACTGTTATCTTCATTTATGTCATGACATATTTATAGAGAGTTTTTGCATGTGACGTCACTCACAACA